>UELV01136152.1:0-29966 GCA_900490015.1 Megastigmus stigmatizans | reverse complement strand
GTAATTTAGATGACTTTTAAGTATGCGCGATACATTTTTCCGACTTCGAAACCTTTTATTTACTGAGTTTCACACTCACATTTATGCGGTGCATCTTAAGCTTTTCGGTAAGATTTACAGAAAAATCATGTCAAATCGACACTAGAAATTGGAAACATTATTTTTGATATTTTGTAAATGATTGTAAATTATACTTTCAGTTTCTATATGAAGATTTTTATTTAAATTTTATTAAAATAATGAATAATGAGTGATTTAGTAAAACTATATTTTAATAGAAGAATAAATAATCTTAGCACACGATAACCAGGGGGGGGGGCACAGGAACTAACACACTTACCCTAGACGAAGAATGGCTAAACCTACAGTTTTGAGATAGAAATTGATAATTGTTTAAGCTTGAGAAAAACTATTAGACTTTCCGGTCGCTATTTATGTTTTTACAATAACGTAATAAAAGAAGTACCCGAATAGTTTTCCCTAATGAACTGCATACATGAAATATTTATTTTTTATTATATTTTATTAAATATATTATATATTATGATAAATTAAATTAAAAAAACATGAAAGTAGTTCACATAGTTTTATTATTTTTGTATAATAATGAAATAGAATACCTATATTATATTTACATTTATAAACAATAATTATTTGGATATATAACAAAATAACTTCACACATACTTTTAGACATAGAATTTTTCTTTCTTAGATTCAGAGAAGCATACAAATATTAGCAACATAAACAAATCCATTTAAATACTTTTTACCATTATATATTATATTTATTATTGTTAATCTCAATGAAAATATTATTAAGTAACGCTTTGTTTATGTATTTAATTAATTTTATGAAATTTATAATGTAAAAATAATGTAATTAATCTATATGGAATGAAACCTAAACTGTTATTACAGACTCATTAGTATGACCTTAAATTTAAAATGCATTGATTAAGCATTTTAGTCTTTTTTGAAAGAGATCAATATTTTCATGCAATCATGATTGTTTTAAAAACCGACTGGAAGCAATGATTCATAAACTTATTACTTTCGAATAAAAAAGAGCAGATATAAAAAGATCAAGTAACCTCATATTTAGAAAAAATGATTGGACTATATAGCTTCATAAGCTGCATCGACACCGGCATGCGTACTCGACCCGTTTAGGAATTCTTCTAATTCATCACGCTTTTTATTTTCTTCTTTTTTCATTGACCGCCTTTTCTTCTTTTCAGATTTATCTAACTTATCCTTCTCTTTATCTTTGTCTTTGGATTTTTTCTTTTTCTTTTTCTCTTTTTCTTCCGTCTGAAAAGATATTTATTTATTTAATAGTATATATCATACATTTAGTCGCAAAAATGTCTGATCTTTTAATAATCGTAACTAAGATAAAAATAATAAATTTTTATATTAATATACATATATATATATATATTTTGTTTATATATATATATTTTTTTTTGTTTAAATATATATATATATTTAAACAAAAATATAAAACCATACCTTATCTCTATGCTTCTTCTTGTCCTTCATTACAGGGCTACTATTATTAGAACTTAACTGGCGAATGCTACTATTATCTAATAGTTCTAGGTGAACATTAGAGCTTGTTACACTTGCATCCAAACTCTTATCGCTTAACTCGAGTCTGTCTTTCTTTGTGCCGACGTTATTACTGACATCCTCCCCACCTTCGGGACTCTGTCTCCATTTACAATCACGACCGAGCCAACTGTCAAATGTGTCGTCAGAATTTCCGTCGTTCGGATCTTCTATATGCAGCTTACTAGAGATTTGCAATTCCTGTTCTATGGATGACGTGGAGTCTCGTTTGCTAATTTGCGATCGCCTCGTTAAATTTGATTCTGCTCCTAAAGAAACATCTCCACGTTTATGTCTTTTACTTAGCGGATTCTCAGCTAATTTTGGTTGAACTGATACGGGTATTTCATCCGCTGACGATAAATCATCCTCGAAACCAGCTACTAGAGGATTTCCAGTTTCTGTGTCACTAATAAAAAAAATAATACATTTAAATTTCATAATTTTTTTATTACTATTTATAACTAGTTGGTATTTTACAAACCTGTCAGAATCAAGCTGCTTTCTTTGACTTGTTTGAGAATTTGATTGGCTATTGTCTTCCAAAAATGATTTGTCAAGATAGCCATCATCAGGTACAAAATCTTCTACACTTGTAATAGTAGGTGAATTAGTAAAAGTTTTAAATTCTTCTGATGACTTTTCTTTCTCCGTACTCAGTTCTTTCTTACTAGTAGTCATCTTTGACATAAAAGATTGAGACCTAGTAGTTAATTCTTTTTTATCTGTATTGATATTAGTAGATGGTTTAGGGTTCAAAAATTCAGGTGCACTACTGCTGCTGTGTAATGATGTTTGCTCTGTTCTACTATCTGTGCTAGCTGCTTGTGAATGAGTTTCTTTTTTAATTAGTGACCTTGTATCCATATTTTTAACTGGTATGGGTGTACCACCCCCAATTGGACCCAATACCCTTGCAACTGATCCAGTCGGATTATTAATATGACCATGAGGACTTAAAGATGAGGTGACATTTGGAACCAAAGAAGTGGCTGAAACAGAATCTGCAACTGCTCTTCTCTTGTTAACTAAATTATCCAAAAATTTATTATAATCGGCATCATCACTCTCTTGAAATAAGTCTAATTCTTGAACAGTTAAAAGAGTCTCTTCCTTATTTGTTTCTAGTTGCTGTAAAAGAGTTTCCCGTTGCAGCTGTAGAAATGGAAGGTTAAAAAACTTATGCAAAAGTTTTAATCCAAATCCATTCCTCATTGAAGACTCGGCGTATCTTACTTGCGCAACTCTTTCACCAAGTGAATCGATAAAATAAGTAACATGATCCGCAGTTACAGTTCTGTGATGAGACATATCACAATGATTACCCAAAACAATCACTGGTATATGACTGGGTATTTTAGGGAGCTCTCGCTGAACATAAACAAATGTCCATTGCTTTGTTATATCCATCATAACTATAACACCATTTGTTCCTTTATAAACATCCAAGAATTCAGCATCCAAAGCAGGTTCTTCAATACCACTTTCTGTGGGTAGGATGTTATCCATTTTTAGGCCTTCCATTTTTTTTCTGCGTCTACCACGATCAACAACATCCCAAACCTCGACTTTTACCACGTCATCTGTAGCTTTGTAGTTCCACTGAATACTTGCTACTTGAATTTCTTCAGTTGGTATGTACTCTTCTACAAATTTTTGACCTTGTAATCTATGAAATAAACAAGTCTTTCCAACATTCCTGTCTCCTTTTATTATGATTTTCACTGTAAAAGTAAACAAAACCTTATCAACCTAACTCCAAAACTTTTTTTAAATAAATTTTTAGAATATGTTTTTGTCAAGTCCTTTTATTCTCTTTAATTAAATAAACAAATAAATATAATAATAAATACTCACTGTTGTACTGAACACCTTTCGCAAACTTTCTCTGTAAATTAGTTGGCATTGATTGATGTGCTGGTCTGGGGGATGGACAAACTCCCTCAGATTTCCCAGCCAATCTTTTAAATGCATTAAACATTTTGAATTCCTTTATTTAATCGGTTTACTTATTCCTTGAAGTACTTCAACGATAAATATAACAAACGATTTCTGTAAATAACCAGTGAAAGTTCATCATTAATTAAATTCATATCAAAGGTCTACAAGTTTGTAGATTTCATTGATTATGAAAAATAAGTTACTCACGTACATATATTAATTCACATATTGCAAATAGCTTAAAATAAACACTCTTTAACAATAACTTAATAAATAACAATTCGCGAAAAATAAAACAGTTACTATCATATCAGACCTATCTGATTATGAACAGGTCTGACAAGTGATAGTAAACCAGCTGGCATCTTATTCTGTACACTTAACCTATTTATTTGCCAATTCCATTTGTATGTATGAGTGACTATGAATCCATACTTTGCAATAGTATTGTATATAGGTGTGTATGAAAATTCTGATGTATAAATATATATAGGTATACAATCTAATATTTTCATTACCCGCTGAATTTAAAAAGTTAAAATTAAAAAATGAAACCTTTCAATAATTGTTCATTACTTTACCTAGTATGTATACTTACGGTTAAAACCAATTGATCAAATAAAGTAAAATAAATTAAAAATAAAATATTGCTCTTCTAAATACAATATTTTAATCTTATTGTCATAAACACCTTTTTTAATTATTTTGTATATGAGAATTAATATAGACAGTTTTGCTCTTTTTACTTTAACTTTATTCAACACTTTATAAAAACATAGTGTACAATTAAAAACAATAAAAAATAGTAAAAGGTTCAGTCAAATATAAATTCTTTAATATTGGTACCCTGTTAAATTAGTTACAAAATTCTCACTGCTGACTTTCCACGATGGCTTGACATAGTAATGGCTTCAAATTTTCTTTGAACAAAGAATGTTTTTCTCCATGTGTGATTCTGAGTATCTTATCAGCTTTCGTCAATGTATCTAAAGCTGATTTGGCCTTATCTAAGTGTAATTGAATTTTTCCTAACATTAAATATAGTATTCCTGTCAAAGGATGAAATTCTCCATAGTAATGTCTGAAATATATACAATAAATAACATATTTATTTGGAAATTAATAATATATTCTTATTGATAATTAAAATGATATCAATATTACAAGTAGCCTGGCAGTAGTTTGACACCAAAATATTCTGCATCATCCCAGTATCCTAAATTGACAGCAGCATCAAATGCTGATTCAATAGTTCTAACATGTTGAATATTCAAAGGATGTAAAAGACCTTTTTGTTTATTTAGACATGTTTTGCTAATATCAAGATCTAGATATTGGTTCATTTATTAAGGAAATTTATAAAATGTTTTTATTAAATGTATTATTATTGTTATTAAAAGGATACAAGCTACATTCTTCATAGTTTCTAAATGATGTGCAGTAAATTCACTAACTTCATTAAATTTTTCTTTGAAAGTAGAAGAAATATCTTTTGCACATTTTGGACAAGTTTCTTCTTTAATATCACATGCACTTTCGCAAGATGAACAAACGGCAGCTGAAGCAAAAGTTTCAGGTTCCTTGCATCTTTCACATTCACACAAAAAATAATAAGTATTCTGAAGTTCTGTACGTCTAGTATTTGTGGTATTTAGTACATCGGTATATGATATATGTATCTGTATGAGTAAATCATTACATTAAATATGAAAATTAATATTAATAACAAAGCAAATGTATTTTAAATGAATTTTTTCATACTTGCGACCAGTCTAAGCGTGGAATATCTTCAAGAGCTCTAATCAAGATTGTCGTACCTTCAAAAACAGCAACAGCATTTGGTTTACAACTATGATCTATTATAGAGGGACCTAAATAAATACCAACACCAATACTGTTCATATCTGAATCCAATATATTATATGAATTGACACATATTCGGCCATACAATCCCAATATTTCAGATGAATTTGGTAATTGTGTGCCTTCCATGAAATCTTCTAATACTTGACATAGAGACACAAAATGTTCAACTCGTTTCTGATCATTTTCCAAATCTGTATAGTCTAGAATAATTAAAGAAATTGTTAGATTAAAAAATCATTATTACTTCTATTAATAATAAAGTTATTCATAACTTACGAGACATCAAATCTTTGAATTTTCTATACGAGTTTTTGGCATAGTAATCTTTTTCTTCTCCTCCACCTTTCTGCAGCTTTACAATTATTCGAGCCATTAAACGAGCTGCATCTGGTATAGTTCGAGGTAATATTCTCTTTAAATTCATACATTCTGACTTGTGAGCACTCCAAGATTCTTTTTGGCATGTACGATCACAATAATTAACATACTGGCATCCTGAACATTTGAGAAGTTTTCCACTAAAACCAACATGTTGTGTTAAAAAAATGAATATTAAAAGCATATATGTTTAATGAATACATACTAAATAACTATAAAACAATGTTTTTACCTTTTAAAACAGTAATCACAATGGTTATTTTTATGTTTTGAACTTAAAACGTATGCAAATGGTTTCGAGCTTATAAGGCAATCTCCTTTTTTAATCTGCATTTCATCATTTTTTATATTAAGAATATATTACCGGCATGAAAGTCTCTCACATTTTACATTCAAGAAAAAAAATCATAAACAACTAAGTACAAGCATCACGGCATTTCAGCAACTACCAATTTTAGCAAGTAGCAAACTGCAAGTGTATGAAGTATGAACTATGAAGACCAAAGACCATGCACACACACACACAGTACTGTGACAGTCGGGTTCATATATAGGAGTACAGTGTTGAGTGCACACTGCACAGCACCAATAACCTGATCGCACACACATATATATATAATATTATATATAACACATATTACGTGAGTAATTGAGTATATCGCGCATTCGTGCGCGTCGCGCGAGTGCAAACAAATTTGAAACTTAAAAAATAATTAAATAATTTATGGATTTAAAAATATATAGAAGTTTTTAAACATTTGTGAATATTTTATAAAACTTTATTACGCAAAAATGTATATTAAAAATTATGTATTTTTGATAATATTACAAACTTATATGCTTATACATTTTTTCAATTTTTCTTGATAAAAAACAGTACTCTAATTAAGTATTAATATTACTTACTCTTTTTGAAACAATAGACGCAGCGATTGTAACGATAATATGACTTCAAGATATAAGCAAAAGGTTTTCCCCTCAAAAGGGTTGCCGCCTCTTTGTGTATAACAGAATCAGATTTGTAGCTGTTTAATAATTTTATTATTTTATCAAAATATTTATGTATTCAAAACTTTAATTAGAACAAATTATAATTTTCATAATTTAGAAAACTATCTCTTTAGGGAGCAGGCAATTAACTCTGCAAGTAAACTATTTTAGGCAACGTATTTTTAGAGTTATTATTAGATGTAATATAGGACCATTCACCAAGCTGCACATTTTAATGAGATCCTGATTAAAGAAATTGAAAATTTATTTACAACGACTCGATGGTCGACTTTTTGCCGACAGGATACGCAGCTTACAAACATAACAAAAATAATACATAGATGTAGCATACACATTTACCATTTAATGGAAGATTTTAATTTGAAATAAAAAAATCTCCTACAACATTCATTAAAAAGGGCAAATCACCACAAAAAGATCGATCGCCCTAGAAACAAGGAATAAAAATTTAAAATGCGCCAAAAGAATACACTGTTTATGACAAATGTTCTTCCATATGTACAAGCTATTATCTTTAGTATATTATAAATTAGTCTTTGTCCGTTGTTGTTTTTTCAATGTTTTAAGGCATTTCGTCGTCGTTTCTGCTTGATCTAACTTTATCCTTTACATAGTGCCTCAGTTCATCGTAAATAAGAGTAGCAATTTTTTGGACAATCTGGACCTCCATTATAGCAGACTTGCATTTATCATTTATTCATTTTCTTTGCACACTCTTCTCCTTATATTATCCAGACAGTCTGTCAGTTGAGCTCATGAAAAACGGAGGAATAGGAGTTTGTCAATTTTGATTAGCATCTTGATTCTACCATTTCTTTTTATGCTCATCCATAGAAACACCTCCCGGTCCCAATGACACAATCATTAACAAACCTCCAATCACAGAAAGGGTCTGAAAATTAATAATGAATTATTAATTAGTTAACTCATTATAAAAAAGTATATACTTCATATGGATAAAAAAATTAGAACCAGAATGGAATTTCTATAATTTTATGAATTTTTTTATCATTTAAAGTAAAATAAATACCTAATGTATTTTTACTTAATTTATTTATTCTTAACAAAAGTTTAACTCTTATCTCTTTAATTATTTCAAGTCTACTTTATTTAATTTCTACAGAAATAAAAAATTACTTTATTTAAATCGAACTCATTATTTAATCTTTTTTCATTAATGTTTATCTGTAATCTCTTATACTTACTTGGAAGAAATCGTATTTAAGGAAATCTCTGAGAGGTTTGTAATCTGGAATGGTCCACCAAGCATTGTGGTAAAAGTTTAGGGCTGACAAAATGAGCACAAGCAGTAGAGAACTGAGTTTCGTCTTATATCCTATAGTCACAAAAACCATTAAGATTCCTCCAAGTACATCTTGAATAATTTGGAAGAATGACCATTCGAATCTGATTAATGTAATAAACATGAATGCCAAAAGCACTCTTCCCGCCAATTGTAAGAGATTTTTTGGCTTATTGTCACCAAGGGAAGGTACACCAGCAAACAAGGATCTTCCTTCCGCTTTGGATTCTGCCAAAACAAGTAGTAGAGCACCAATAAGGGCTAGATTTCTAAACAAGAATTGCATGTCCCACAGAATGCTGTAAGCAACAGTTTGCAGAATAACAATGAAGAAAAGTACTCCGCAGGCTATGCTGACTCTCCACCTTCCTATAACAGCAATGCAACCACCAAGTTGACCCAGTAAATTTATCAGGACAAACATCGTAGCCAGGAACTTTCCACAGCCCCATGACATGTCCATGTACTCTCGCTGTTCATTCCATTGGAACCACATTCTCAAACCATCCTCTAAAAATGTGGCGATGAGGCAGAGTCGTGCCATTGTGGGAAGTACATGTTTTCCATTTCTAATAATCTAAAATGTCATAAAAAAACAAATTAGCATGTCATTGACAATCATTAGGCGAGTTTTAAGCATTAGCCAGTTGCGAGATTTTCAAGGACGTAAAGCGACATAAAAAATCGACTGGTTACGGTGTTCCATATTTTTACCAAAAAGTAGGTCTGTGAAAGTGACTAAAAGTAAGCATATATAGTAATTCGATATTGCCACGTTTCTGTCGTAACGGGGGGGTCAAGATATCTTTCAAGTACATTCCCGTTCATAATATAATCAACCCGAGGCGGTATTGCAAGTGAGAAGAAGCACGTACGGGAATTAATCGCTCGCGCTGGCGCCTATACGTCAAAACAAAATGCTACATGTTGATACGTGGATACATTCGTGTAGGGCTTTGTATGGCAAGGCCCAGTTACGGGGCATATGGTTGCTTTCTCGTATATCCAATCCCAGAATTTCGACATGAAAACCCACGGGAGAGGCATTGTTCACCCGACCCCTAATACGAGCAAACCAGTTCGCCAAGCTTAACTTAAAAAATCGCGCACCGGAGCTTCAAAAATGGACAGAATTGAAAAGTCGCTGTTGGAGTGTCGCGCGCGTCACACGTGCGCGTCCCCTCGTCTCAAGGTTCATCAGATTTGGCACGCGGGCGCTCGAAACGCAAGAAAATCCGCTGCGAGAAAAGCTGCTCGCAGCGATGACGTCGACAACCGCCGCTTGGGAGGCTAAGAAGCCGCAAACGGAAGAGAAAAAAATCGCCGAGTAATCGCGCTACCACGGACCAAAGCAGAAACGCGAGGGAGAGAAATAGAAAGGGTATAAAACACAGATATACACGAATGTATACTAAACAAATAACATAAATATGCGTATAATCACCTGATCGGCGAGTTCCTCCGCCTTGGACATCACCTCCTCTTGCATCATTGTCCTGGTATTGTACGTGGACTCACGTTCCACGAGAGAAGATCCTTATTTCAAAAAAGCCGAAAAAAAATATACAGCCATGCACACATACGCCAGAGAGCTAGCGCGTGCTGCTCAGTTCTCTCTCTTACTCTCTCATGCGCACACGGGCATGTATATAATAATGCACGATAGCCGCCGACGACGTTCGCTCTCTTCTGATGCTATGCGTGCACACGACGAAGCTGGAAATATTGCGTGATGTGCGTGATGATAGTCTCTCTCTCTCCTTTGAGTTTTGCCTTTCCTTAATTCCTTTTTCCTTGCTTTCTCTCTCTTGCACTCACGAGTGCCACACGTTGTCGTTGTCGTCGTCGTGTCGTGCGTCGAGCGTCGCTAGTGGCACTACTGCGCTGGCCTACGTATGTACTCAATTGTACCTTTGTACCAACGAATATATAGACGCTTATAGAAGGCTCTTTCCCATGTTAAGCCGGGGGACAAAACTCTGGGGGACCGAATGGTAGTTCTGTCCCCCAAACACTTGGCGGCGCCACTGATATGAATCCAATTCATATATATATACTTGTGTATGCTCTGGATAATAAATATAAAAATGATTTTATTTTATCTGTAATAATATTAATTGCATAAAAAATAAAATATTTTTAGTATTTAATTTATGCCGTATACATTAATATAATTTTTCACAAGTTTCAATATAACCTAACACCAATTATAGTGACAAATTATAATATATCACGTTTTTTTTATTATTTATCTATTGATCAGCACTGATGAAAATTATAATTGATGATATAAGTATACTACTGAAGTTAACAGGCAGGTAATATATGAGGTAGGTATTCGTCATAAATTATTTTATTTAAACTAATAACTTATTCAAATATATATTGAATTATAGAAATAGACGCGTTTACTTTGTATGTCTATTGTTTAGTAGGTATCCTGATCATGGTACTGATTTCCATTCTTTATATATTTGAACTTATTTTGCGTCTGTGGGGTTGAAAACGCAGTTTCAACTGAAGAGAACTTATTAATCATGATTGGATGCGTGGGTTAAGACGTTGTTCCGTTAAGACGTGTATATTATTTTAGTTTTTTGCAGGGCTCGGGTTTGAATCTGGACCATGTCAATTTTTTTTTTCATAAAGCTCATTATATCGTCTAGAATAATACATTTCTTCGTATTCAACATCATAAATGTAGCAGAATAAATTAATAGAACTATTAAAGAATTTTTATTTGTATTATAATTAATGTTGATCAGTTTTTTTAACATAAATAATTATTTAATATAATATTTGCAAGAATTTATACTAGTTTATACTTTAATTGCTACACTTGAATGCTAGTTTATACTTGAACTCGAATGAAGTATCGCGTGGCGCTATCTCGCGGCCAATTCGGAACTAAAACTTTTGATCCCCTGTCGCTCAGGAAAGAGCCTTCTATAAGCGTCTATATTCGTTGATTGTACTGCCGAGACTGCCTATAGTATATATGGTTCCCTACTCCTCTCTCTCTCTCTCTCGCTCTCTCTGTCTCTGTTTCGCACACGCGCTATCGGACATCGGTTGACCGAAGTGTCGCGCTTACAGCCGATGCCGGCACCTCAGCACGCGGTGCAAGACGACACCCGTCCTGTCAGTGACGCCAGGCACATGCTATAAGGCTGACGTCTTTTCTCCGTGTAGCTGTGCTGTGCGTGGCGCTTCGATGTGCCAACCCAACACTCGAATGTAATCTCCCGTATATATACGTATACTGTATACAATATACAATACGCATCGCCTGAGCGCATATATGTATATACACCCAAGAAGCATGCGATATGTATATACTAGTCGTGTTATAGCGAAGTAGTCTGATTCGAAAAAGAGATGAGAGAGAGAGAGAGAGAGAGACGTCATGGTCGTGCTCTGGCTATCGGCAGTAGCGGCATGCATTATGGTCTGGCGTCGTACGGGCGCTTCTGCTACGGAGTGCAGGCTCTCACGAGTCACGGTCATGACCCAGAAATTATATATAAGTACATTATGCGCTTGTGACGCTCGCGTATATAATTATAATGTATTTTTATTAAATTATCGGCTTTGTGGATTTTAACGATTGTTTCGGAGTTGAGATTCTCTGTTATATAGAGAAGTGTGTCGTTGCGCTTTATTGTTTTCCATCCAAATTAATGTTCTTCGCAGTTGGCAGTAATTGTTGCTATTCAAAGGATTTGCTTTTGTTTGTACCTATAACGGGAACTGAATATTTTGGTCGATGGTAATGGACATTCAAGAATGCAGTTCTGTCTGCCTAGTACATATATGTACTTTTTCTATATAGGTACTGATCTAACATACTTTGCAATACATACTTATCTTACCTGTACCTATCGCAGTTTTTCGATTTCCTTATGTTTTCGCATTCTTTGCAGAGTTGTTTATGATGACATTATTTCCTCATTATTATACAAAGCGGTAGTTCTTCCAACATACCGGCGGCATATACCTGTATAGCTTTACCTAATATGATATAGACAGATCCGATGTCACTGATGATCACGAAATTAATGATATCTTCATGAATTTTATTTGGAATGTTCTTATAATTTGCTTGAACTCTATTCTTCGGATTATTGATGATTAATATTTAGTATATATATATATATATATATCTACCTACAAATGTTTTGTATTTGTAGAGATTTATAAATAGAAATTATACACAAAACTGCTAATTCATTATTGTTTTGTATGTATGCAGATTTATAAGCGCGATATTAAAGATTTATGACCTTGTATATAATCGGTAATCGATGTTGTGAACAAAAAAAGTTGCGACTCAATACAAGCATTCGTTAAACTCCATCCTAAGAATTGTAATACTTCCATGAGTACTAAATGTAGTTATTCATTATTATGTCATTTACTCTTTAGCGAATGGCATAATTATTACATAAAGTATTGCGAAGTGTAATCTCATAACAATATCGCTTATTATACAATTTAAAAAAGAAGTGTATCGAATCCCACTGTCTCGTCTCGTGTCATAAAGTGCGATTAACTTTATATGTACGCAATCATTGAATTAACGCAAACCAAAAGAATAAATCACATATATGAACTACTGCAATGTTTTTTAGGCAATATTCTTTTATACCTAGCAATTATTGGCATGCTCAGCTACGCGAGCACCCCCGTGTTTCCTATTTCAGTTTTTCGAATTACAACATTGCCAACTTATACTCGCAATCAGTGTGCACTTACTTCAGAATGAAAAGCGAATTCGCAAACTCATTCGTCACGCGAATTTTTACTTGATCAAGGCTGCTGCCAGTGCTAATCGTCCATGCCATCGACGAAAAACTATAATCAGCTCTTGCTGCTTCGCTGCTGCGATAATGGCTGCAACTTCGATCATGACGATGATTATTATTGTGTATCGCGAGTTTATTTATTGGCTCTTTGATTAATTTTTTTATTTACGAACATTATTATTATATTTATGGATTGTAAAAAGTTCAATTATTTTTGAGGGCATTATTGAAAATAATAACTTACTGTTCAATTTATACAGCGCATATCTATATAATATGAATTTTTTTATAATTTAATAATTACATTTCATTAATGAAAACATTAACTATTTTTATCTAGATCGTCTTAACGAATTTTTATAAATTAACCAATAATAGCTATATGCATAAAATAATCATTCTATTGTTTATTATTATATAATAAATTGAAGAATAATATACTTCCTATAATATAATCGAATGATTTTTTTATATTATGTATAATTTAAAGTTAGGAATAAACATCTAGGTTTAATCTTAAAATTCTATAGAAATTTTCATGCTAAACTTTATGATTTTATTTTGAATTTACTCTGAAATACGCACACCACATATAAATGTTGAATTTGAATTTCATGATATATAAGTATTACACCTGCACACGACTTTGTGGTCACTGATTGCGGTCTTGCAGTATACAAAAATTATATATCTATCGCTGAAATGCGGAGAAATTATAAATAGATGAAAATAATGAGCTATTCGACTCGCAAATTTCAGCTGTGACTGTTGTGAGTAATGATTTAGTTTATAAATTTTTCAAGTTTTTCAAGTAAAATTTTATTCGTGAAAATTATACAAACAATTTGATCAACTGTCTCGTGTTTCATTTGTTTAATTATATCAATTAAGTATAAAATGTTACGTGGAACATACTGTAACAGCAAGTAGTATTTCAACTCTAAAATATAACAAAGTGGTGATATTAGTTTCATTATCAGACCAATCGCATTTCTGTTTACATTTGACAAACATTATCCGACTTGCCAGGTGCCACATAAGACGAAGTGTAGCGCTTACGTGTAGTGTAGTGTGCTGTGTGTAGGTGCGAAAATGGTACTGGTAAATTGTAAATAGCAGCCGCCGCGCACACCGGCTGAGTTGTCGACGACAACGATACGGTTAGGTCGCGACAACCGCAAGCGACAGAAAGGCTCTCGCGCGCTGTATGCTCCGAAACGACCGAAACCGAACTCCAAACTCCAAAGTGTCTCACCCGCCGCCGCTCACGCAAACGTACACGTGGCGCACTCCCCGTCAGTGTTTTCCACGCTGACTCCGTCTCGCTCTCTCACGCGCGCTCTCCTTTTCTAGTACACGAAATATCCCGTGGTCCCGTGGATTTTCACCCGCACACACGTAGGCGGGTTTTATAAGCCACGAGTCGGTAAATTACCACTAACTCAGCAGGCATTTCCTTTGATTCGTTCACCCTTCTGGGCCGCCTTTCTCCATCTGTTTGCGGTGCGCGCGTGACAGGACACCGTGTTAAAGTACACAGATTCTTTCGCCGAGTGACTGATGAAAAACGCGAGATTTTTAAAATGAAGTGGTTAACGATAACGTTTGTATTGGCACTCGCGTGGAGAGATGTGTACTCGTACTTCATCACAGTCGACGCGCACTCGGAAGAATGCTTCTTCGACAAAGTCGAGTTTGGCACAAAGATGGGTTAGTTTTTGCTGGATCATTCATCCAGATCATAGCAAAGGGTTTTTTTTTTTGGAATTCTGGTGCTGGAGGCTGCAGCTGGATATAGGTTATTCATTTAATCCTTTGATTTTGCAGGACTTACTTTTGAGATAGCTGAAGGTGGTTTTCTAGACATAGATGTAAGAATTGTTGCACCTGATGGCAAAGTCATGTACGATGGTCAACAGGAAAGCAGTGGCAAGTTCACATTTGCCGCACACACACCTGGCACCTACACTTATTGCTTTAGCAATCAGAAAGGTACAATGACACCTAAGGTCGTTATGTTTAACATGGATATTGGAGAAACTCCAAAGCAAGCCAGTGGTGGTGATGCAGCAGCAGGTGATGCTCATGAAGGAGAAAGTCCTAACGCTAAGCTTGACGATATGATCAAAGAACTCAGCACAAGCTTATGGGGCGTTAAGACTGAACAAGAGTACATGCAGGTATGTTTTCAGAACCTATCTCATATTATGTTTCTAAATTGTGTTTAAATTTTCTTAATAATTTTATAACTATGATGCGTTGCTTTTTGTTTAGCTACTTCATTCTTATTTTCATTATAAATGAGTCTTTCTGCCCATTGATTATATAAATAAATAATTAAATAAATTACAGGAAATGTAATTTAGTTTAATTGAGTTTAATTTTGTAAAATTTTTAAGAAATTCAGATAAGCAAAAGTGAAAAAATCTGGAATTATAGTTCTAAAATTTATGGACTTAAAGATTTTGTGATCCTTTAATTACATGACAAAAATATTTAAACCTTAAGTTTGTATTATTATTATAGAAGATAAATAAATATTTTACAAAGTATATAATGGTAATTGATAATTTTATTATGATAATTTAGTTATTTCAAATTTGGGGAAAATTATAGAAAGTAATGAGTATTTGAATAGTTGTTATTGTTAAATTATTAATTTTGGTCTTGAAATATTTGTTTTAAAAATATTTTCAATTCTCAATTGCATATATGTATGTTTTTCCATAATTTTTGTCATTGTTTATTTTTCATTTTTAGGTACGAGATCGAAATCACAGAGCAATCAATGAGAGCACAAACTATAGAGTAGTTGTGTGGTCTTTCTTTGAGGCTTTTGCTTTGATATGCATGACTTTAGGACAAGTGTATTATTTAAGAAGATTCTTTGAAGTGAGGAGAGTGGTGTGATACAAAATAAACTGTAAACTTAAAATTGATTGCCCTAAGACTAATTGTGAGTCATTTGTATATGTTATCAAGATAATTATGAGTGAATGGATTTTTCAATAAAAAAATATTGTCATTCTTGTTCGATTTTATACTATTTACTTTGAAAATACCTAAAACTTAATTATGTTATATAACAAAAATAAAAAGTTAAAAATTATAAAAAGTGATTATTCTTCAACACTCCAAGGCTTTGGCATTCTATACATATCCCAAGGATTAGCATGCTTGTATACAGGAGGTTCTTCTAAGGACAATCCAGTTTTTGTGATTGCATCTAAAAATGCAGCATATCTTTGACTATTTGTTGCGTCAATGTTGCAATAAACTTGTGATATACCACTTTCTAGGCACCTTTGGCCAAGAACTCTTCCAATATTTGCAAATGAAGCAACATCTAAATTTCTAAAAGGAATTTATGTAATTAAATATAAAAAACAATTTTATTTGAATAAAAAATCTAGAATATGTACTTGTATAGCTGTTTCTTTAGAGCCCATTCTCGAGTTGATACTGTCACAATAGGTCCATGTTTAAAATGTTCTACTCCAGCATTTAAGTGTCGATTTGTTAGTTTAACATACAATCTTAAAGTAAGAAATTCGTGAAAAAGGTTAGTTTTAATTACAAATAAATCAATTAAAATTATTTTATAATTATGAATTATACCTATTCCACCAATGACGTAATTCTTTATTTTCCAAATGATATCCTATAGGTTTATCTTCGATTCTTATCATTTCCAAATTTCTTGGATTTCTATTTTGTAGTTCCTTACAATTCTCAAGTAGATCAGCATTAGTTGTAATGTTTCTTATCATACGTCTATTCGTGTTGAAACTGATACAGCTTTTTCGTAAATTGTTCATTTTGAATATTTCGGTTTATGGTAACAATAAATATTTAACAGTATTTTACAATTCTTAATTTATTCGCCGCATGTGTACTCAGGTTTATTTACAGAGCCATGTTTATTGCCAATCGGTACGACACGAAGTTGTAGCTTATAAAAGCTGCTGCTTGCTTCAAGCTGTACGATATGTGTTCGATTATTTGAAGTACACACATACCAAAAATTGATTTAAGTACCACCTTGCGGCTTGCACTCGTTTTACATAAAACAAATCCGTGCTTACTATAGGTACTTGACTGCTTGATGATGAGTGCCTGATGTTCTTTAATCATATCTACATCACTTAAAATATTGCCGGAGTAAACGGAAGGATAAAAATAGTAGAAAGAAAATAAATAAATAAGTTAATCGTTTGAAAAAACTTATGTCTGTATAAAGAATTCTATAATCGCATAAATGCACTCGTTGCAAGGCAGCTAACTAAAACATTCTCGTGTGATTTTACATATATTTATACGAACGAGGTATGTATTTCAATGTTTACATGGCTTACCGAACGAATTTCGATAAAAATATAGTTTTGTTTTATCTTTACTACTTACATTAGTATTTATTAGCTACAATTACTTTTTATTATTGTAAAGAATATTCAATAATTTTTTTTCCAATAAAGCGCTACACACGTGACGCGATGACAACGACTAGGTATAAAATATTTACAGAGAAGGAATGCATTGTCGGTCACGGAATCGCTGATTATTGAAAGATCTTAGGGATAGTTTATGAATTGAAAACAAATTGATAATCATGAGCCTCATTAGGGAAAAAACAAACAGTGAGAACGATTCTTTGGCTAATAAGAATATTTTAGATGAAGAAAAAGAGAATGATAATGGAAATGTCAAGGATGCACAGCATATAACACCTGATATGGTTCTTCGCTTACCTACTATAACAGATAGTATGTAAATATTGGGTTGATGCAATAAGCTTAGTAAAAAGTTGACTATTTTTAATACTATTTTTTTATTTCCTTTATTTTAGATTATCTATGTTCGCCAGAAGCAAATACATATGATATCGACTTTACTAGATTTCAAATACGTGACCTCGAAACTGGAACTATATTATTTGAAATTTCAAAGCCCCCCATAGCAGGTATTACACAAATCTTGGATCATTACATTCAATTTATAAGTACCTATTAAAAAACAAAATTTTATATTCATTTTATTTTAGAAGAAGAAATTGAACGTAGAACAACGGCATCTCCATTAGAAGATGGAAGAATTGACTCCAACGCAGGAAGATTTGTACGCTATCAATTCACACCTCAATTTTTAAAATTAAAGACTGTTGGAGCAACTGTTGAGTTTATGGTTGGATCACGGCCAGCTAAAAATTTTAGGATGATAGAAAGACACTTTTTCCGTGACAAATTGCTGAAAACATTTGACTTTGAGTTTGGATTTTGTATACCAAACAGTAAAAATACATGTGAACATATTTATGAATTTCCAACTCTCCCATCTGAATTAGGTAATTTTTTCAATAAAAATATAAAGCTCTGATAAAATAATCACAATAATGGTAACTATAAATATTTTACTATTTTTAGCTGCTGAAATGATAGAAAATCCATTTGAAACAAGATCTGACTCATTTTACTTTGTGGATGATCAGCTTGTAATGCACAATAAAGCAGATTATGCATACAATGGTGGCTTGGAGAAAAAAGATTGAATATAATAAGTGTTCTAAAATCATTTTAAAATATGATAGGCCTGAATATTTGATACTAACAAAGTTTGCTTATGTAAATTTATTTACATGTACATATTATATACAATTATATATTAAGTATATATCAATTATTATCAATGATGATACTATCATCTTTTTAATATATTTAAATCTTTTTAAATTATTTACATTCTGGATACATGTTTTTACAAAAAACATGTTTTCTCTATATTTTCAGAAAATAAAGTTTAAATTAAGAACAAGTCAATTCAACAATTTTACCAATATCATGTTACATTATTATACATAAAAATGTACAAGAATTAAATTTGTGTTTTATAGTTGAAAACAAAAATGAAATAGAAGGGCCCAAAAGAAATTTATAACTATCTTAATACTAGTGAACACAAACAGGAATTGTCTCTATTCACCTGTGAATTTCTTATCAATGTTTCTCATTAATAAAAGTAGTTAAACAGTCAAGAAACTCGGCTGGTTTATCTGCATGTACCCAGTGTCCAGCACCATTTATATAATGAAACTTTGCCGATGGAAATATTTTTTTTATTAGTGGATGATCACTTTCTTTAATGTAATCACTTTCAGTTCCTCCAATAAATAATGCTGGTCCATTATATGTTCTATCTTTCTCACGTGGAAACACAGCTATACGAGTAGGAAAACTGTCTTCTAAAACTGGAAGATTGATGCGCCACTTATACTTTCCAGGTTCTGCCTCAACAAGGTTGGTCAGCAAAAACTAAAAGCATATTAATTTTTCAATTTGAAAATGATAGATGAATCATATTAAATCTACTTAATTACATTATATAATCCATATATATATATATATATACACAATTTATATGGAATATAATATGTATTGAACATTATATAATTAGTACAAACAGTTGTTTAAAAAATAAAAAATTTTAGACTTAAATGGTAATAGTATTTGTATATATACCTGACGAATAGCATTTGACTTTACAGAAACGGATAGCTGCTCATCTGCAAGTTTTCGGGCCTTTGACAAAGAGGGTGTACCATCAAGAGAAACGGACCGCATGGCTTCAAATAACTTTATCATAGACACAAGAGCAGGACTTGTTTTGGTTGGACAGAAATCAACAACAATAAGCTGCTCCACCAATTCTGGATAGCTTAAAGATGTATACATAACTGCTCCTCCACCCATGCTGTGACCTACTAATACCACTTTAGTTATTTCCAAATCTTGCAATAGTAGTGCTATGTCTTCAGCCATGTGATAATAGGACATTTGAGAAGCATGAGGCGAATCACCATGATTTCTAGCATCTATTGTAATAACCTGCATATTAATATATGACATTGAAACAAGTCTTAAATTATTTGCAATAAAAACTTTTTCAGATGAGAATAAATATTTAAGTATATACCTTTCGATTTGTTTTTTGATGTATACTTTTAGAAATACTATTCCAATTGCTTTTTGATCCAAAAAGGCCATGCATTATCAAAATTGGTGGCTTTACAATTTCTTCTGGTACGTCTTTTGTGGATTCATATGATGCATAAGCCAATTTTACAGGGGATTGGATTCTGTAAAGATTATTTTTCAGTTTCATAATTACTAAATATTTTGAATAAATAATTTAAAGTACTTACCGGGAATTGCCACTTGTCAATCCTCTTTCTATAAAAATAGTATTTAACCTGCAAGGCAATAAATAAAAGGTCGAAGGACATTTTCTTAAAATCATTTCAGCACCACTTAAGCGGAATCAATTGGTTGAGAAAACGTTTTTCTAAAGTATGGCAATCAAAAAATTTAGCGACAACACGATTTTCACGCAAACATTTTGAATTTTCTTATGCCCAATTTTTTGCAACTGATCTTCCCATATCTCAATGTAACTTATATGTAGCAGAAGACTTATTCAGATGATAAAACAGTGCCTGCATCCAACAGCTGTAGTACACTTTTACGAGAATACCGGTAACATACATATTAATTCTGGACCAAGTTGAAAAAAACCGAAAAGTTACGAAGGTTATATTCGATCCTACCAAAAATCGTACTACTTAATTAGTGCAATCTAACAAATTTGAACACTATTAAAATTTTCTAATTTTATCAAGTGTTTGTAGCTAAATTTAACAAGTGTACGGTACCTATTACAGATAAATTTATGGATATGAAAATTTTTAAAATTGATGCAAAATGGAATTTGAATGTCGGTCAAAACAATGTAGCTTTTGAAGGTTATGTTTGTAGAGGAAATTTTTAATGCGCGCGCAGCTTTCTTCTTTGCATGTATATAGGTTTTGTGTTCTTTTCATATTTTACAAATAAAAGTAGGCTTGCAAAATTATTAAATGCGTACATGTAAGGAATAATAAACAATATAGCTTTAGAAATAGGTAAGTTGTTTACAAGTGTTATCAACATATTAAAAGTATTTTTTATAATGTTTATTAAAAAGGCCCGGCAACTTTTCATCTCGCATGATGCTCTCATGCATTTGTTTCGACTGTAAATAAGGTTATAAGCTCGATTGTTTCGTTATAAGTATATATATACTCAATCACTCAATGACATAAATCATTTCGTTGTTTTGAAGTAGCGGAGGTTTACTACAATTTGATTGATTTTAGTATCGTTTTTGTTTACAGTAAAGTGACTTTTTAATTTTATCAACATGTTGGTTGAGACAAATGGTACAAGTTCTGAGGAGCCCAAAACAAATGGGGAAGCACATGATGATGAAGATGATGAAGACACTTTGCAAAAAGAAAAAGAAGATAATCAAGATGATATGGATACAGAAGAATTACAAGCAAATAAAAGAGTCAAGACAGGAAGATATAGCAGACAAACAAACAAAGGCAAGGATGGTAAAAGTAAATCTATTGTGCGGCCTGTAGAACCTGTGTGTGACATTTGTTTCCAAAAATTAAATGATGAAGATTTAAGATTATACATCGGTCATCCAAATAATGCAGTTGATGAATACTTGGTTCTTTTGGATCCTAAATTATGTTTGTTTAATGGAGATGAGATAGATGTTACAGAAGGTGATGCCAGGGCTCTTAACAAAGTTACTTCATTTAGGTATAATTTATAATTTTAACCAAAGAAAATATGTGTTCATTATATTTATACTTTAATTATAATATTTATTTTTAGTGTTTATGACAAAAATGGTCATTTATGTCCATTTGATTCTGGTTTAATCGAGAAAAATATAAACATTTATTTTTCTGGGTACATAAAAGCTATTTATGAAGATGATTCTTCTATTGAAGGAGGTATACCTGGGAAAGATTTAGGACCTATTGTTGAATGGTGGGTATCTGGATTTGATGGTGGAGAACAAGCAATTGTATCTTTTAGTACTGAGATAGGAGATTATGTTTTAATGGAACCTTCAGAAGAATATGCTCCATTTATGGTACCTGTAAGAGAAAAAAGTTTTATGAGTAAGACAGTCATTGAGTTTCTTTTAGATGAAGAAAGTCCTACTTATGAAGATTTACTAAATAAACTTCAAGTAAGTTTTGCATTTAACAAAAAGCTTAAAAGTAAAGTCTATTGATTAATGACAATTTAATTATTGATAATTTATATTTCTAAACTTCCTTTTTTTAGACTGTAGCTATGCCCAAAGGCTTACCTAAATTTACTGAAGATATACTTTTACATCATGCACAATTTATCTGTGATCAAATTGTTTCATTTGATGAATCAGCCACAGTAGAAGATCCATTACTGATCACAACACCATGTATGCGAGCTTTAATTGATCTTGCTGGAATAACATTCAATAAAGGAAAAATTGTTAGGAAAGGTAGAAAGCGTAATAGTCGACGACAAGAAGAGGATTGGCGTAGAGGCCTTATACGTAGAGCACAAAAAGAGAAGAAACCTACTTGGACAAGAGCTACCACTACTCAGCTAGTCAATAATATGTTTGAAAGTTTCTTTCCTGATCAGTTGGCAAGTAATACAGATACAGTGGCCCTTAAACGTCGTAGATGTGGAGTGTGTGAACCCTGTCAACAGCCAGACTGTGGTGAATGTTGTGCTTGTAAAAGTATGATCAAATTTGGGGGTCCTGGTCGTAGTAAGCAAGCGTGTGTGAAACGGCGATGTCCCAATATGGAAATTCAGGTAAAGTTACAAATGATTTAATTTTTTGAGAAGCTAGAACATGCACTTAACTTTAAAAATTTTGTATCTACTTTTGTATATAGTTTTACAATATTTAGAATTGAATTCACAATGTTTATAATTAAATTAGGAAGCAAATGATGAAGATCCTGATGATAATGATGGAGCTGATCCAGATGCAGAACCAAGTTTGGTTGCTTACAAAAAAAAAGTTGGAAATTTAAAAAGCAGAAGTGGTAAAATAGAATGGGTAGGTAAACCCATTGGCACTGACTCTAAAGGAGCTTTTTATACTGCTGTTGAGCTTGATTCGGAGATCATTGAGATAGATGATTATGTTTTCATCGAGTCTGTTGATCCAACTGTACCTCTGCAAATAGTTAGAGTGATATACATGTGGGAAAATAAAATAGGAATAAAAATGTTTCATGGTACTTGGCTGTGGAGAGGAAGTGAAACAGTCTTGGGCGAAACTTCAAATTCCAGTGAATTATTCTTGGTTGATGATTGCCAAGATGTACCTGTTGCATATGTAAAATCAAAGACTACTGTAGTTTATCGGGATACTCCAGATAACTGGAATGAATTAGGTATAAAAATCAGATTTTATTGTATTTGATGATAATCAAGACACTTAAATCCCTTTCATATAGTATGCTTTGCTTATTAACTTTTTTAAAAAAGATTTTTGTTTCATTACTTAAATTTCCAAATTAAAATTTGTTTTGTTAATTTTACTTACATTTTAAATAATAAATATTTCTTAATATCAGACAATTATTGTATTTTAATTCAAATTACTAATGTCTCTGTAAATTATTGTTGTAGGTAATATTAATATGGATTCAAGTATGGATGAATCTAAAGAGGATATTACTTCATTTTATTATCAGAAACGTTATGATCCTAATACTGCGAGATTCGAAGATCCTTTGCCAGATTTAGAATGCCGTCTAGAAATTAAGTATCGTTTTTGTTCCGCTTGTACACGCTGTACCTGTTTGCAACAACAAAATCGACCACAGGTTTTCGATAAACTAGAAGAAAAAAGCAATAAAGAAGTTTTATATGGTATGGTGAGGTACAAAGATGAAGAGTTCCGAGTAGGAAGCGCCGTATATTTACAACCAAAGACATTCAAGTTCAAATATCCACTTCCATATCAAAATCCTTCGAGAATCGCAAAACGAGAAGTTGACGAAGATAGATTCCCGGAATATTATCGCAAATTTAATGATCGTATAAAGGGTTCAAACATTGACACACCAGAACCATTTGATATTGGTTATATTACAAATATATTTGCTACTACGAATGTGAAATTGCTTGCATCTACAAGTTTGCACATTAAAGTTAAAAAATTATACCGTCCAGAAAATACTTATAAGGGTGAATCTTTGAAACAACGATCTGACATTAATATGCTATATTGGAGTGAAGAAGGTAACATTTACATAGAGTTAATTGTATATTTCTTAATAATATGTATGAAAACAAGGAAAATAAAACTATTTTTTCAGAGTGTACGATTCCATTTAGCTATGTAGTTGGAAAATGTTATGTGGTGTATGCAGACAATATAGACAAAGGTGTTGAAGTATGGTCAGCTGCAGGACCAAATCGTTTTTATTTTTCACAAATGTATATTAATAAAGAAGAAGAATTCGATGATCCTCCGCCAAAAGCATGCAGTCTTGGAAAAGTTAGTAAAAAAAGCGATAAATTAAAGTCCAAGAGTAAAAAAGCAGACACTCAAGTAACAGATGTTCCACCAGAATATCCTCCAGTTTTACAAAAGTTAAGAACATTAGACGTTTTTGCTGGTTGTGGAGGTATGCGCGATATTTACTTATATAATCCATTATAAATAATAAATATTTAAAATAATCATCTTTTTTTTCAGGTTTGTCTGAAGGCTTACAACTAGCTGGCGTTGCTGAAAGTAAATGGGCAATTGAAGTCGATGAAGCAGCTGCTCATGCCTATCGACTTAATAATTCTAGTGCTGCTGTTTTTACTGGAGATTGTAATGCTTTTCTAAAAAAAGTCATGAATGTAATTTTAGTTTTATTTAAATATCTGATAAATAATTCGTATGTTTTAATATGACTAATAATCTGATACATTAAATTTGAAGGGGGAGTCTTTAATAGGTGGTCAACGATTACCTCAGAAAGGTGAAGTTGACTTGCTCTGTGGAGGACCTCCATGCCAAGGTTTTAGTGGCATGAACAGATTTAATTCTAGAGCTTATTCATTATTTAAAAATTCTTTGGTAGTGTCGTATCTTTCATATTGCGATTACTACAGACCCAGATTTTTCATAATGGAAAATGTGAGGAATTTTGTTACATTTAAAAAAAGTATGGTACTCAAGTTGACTTTGAGATGCCTTATACGAATGGGATATCAATGTACTTTTGGAATACTTCAAGCAGGAAATTATGGCGTTCCTCAAACACGAAGAAGGTAAAAAATAAATTACAATAAATCACAATAAATAATTTAATTGTGACATAATTGAATTTGAAAGTTTAATTTTTCTTTAATTTTTAGAATGTTTATACTAGCAGCTGCTCCAGGTGAAGTGCTTCCTAAATATCCAAATTCACTCCATGTATTTAGCAAGTCAGCATGTAATTTAAGTGTTGTAATAGATAATAAGAAGGTAAATAAAATTTATTCTTTTAGAATGAATCACCATTTTCATGAAAGTTTAAAGTATAAAATTGTCCTTTTATTTTTAGTACTTTCCAACATATGATTGGACTGATTCTGCTCCTTATAAAGTCACTACTGTTAGAGATGCATTATCAGATTTACCATGCATTAAAAGTGGAAAAAATGAAGATGTTATGTATTACGGCAGTGAACCTGCATCTCATTTCCAGAGAAAGGTTAGTGGAGCATAATTTAAATATGATAAAAAGAATTTTATTAATAAATACATGAACATAGATACAAAGAGTATTCGCATAAGTATTGAGGTGCAGTAATGCACCCATGTATAACAGATAATAATATAAATACATAATAAATGATGAATAAATTCAATTTTTTTTTCGCAGTTAAGAAATGGAGTTCGTGAAACTTTGTTATTGGACCACATTTGCAAAGATCTAGGCCCATTAGTGGAAGCACGAATGGCTCATATTCCCACTGTAAGCGGATCTGATTGGCGTGATTTACCCAACATCGTTATGCCTTTAAGTGATGGAACTCACACGAATAAACTGTACAAATATTAAATTGTTCAATGTTATTAACAATATTTCCTCAACTTATATATCACTATTTTTTTTTCTTTCAGTAAGTACAATTATGACGATAAGAAAGCAGGAAAAAGTTCTACCGGAGCACTAAGAGGTGTTTGCAGTTGCTGTACAGGAAAAGAATGTAATCCACTTGATAGACAAGATAACACTATAATTCCGTGGTGTTTACCGCATACTGGTAATCGTCATAATCATTGGGCAGGTCTTTATGGTAGAATAGAATGGGATGGCTTCTTTAGCACAACCATTACTAACCCTGAACCTATGGGTAAACAGGTAAATGTTACTTTTATTTAAAATTAATAAAAAAAGTCTTAACATTTATGGGTTAACTTACCTTTGATTCAATTTTTATATTTTAATTTGTATTAATGTTGTATAATTGTGTGATAAACTAATGTTTCAGGGGCGTGTCCTTCACCCTGATCAAACAAGAGTTGTAAGTGTGCGAGAATGTGCCAGATCTCAAGGATTTCCAGATAGCTTCCGATTTTACGGAAATGTACAAGACAAACATAGACAGGTTGGCAACGCAGTACCTCCTCCACTAGCTGCAGCGATTGGAATGGAAATAAGAAAAGTTGTGAGTTTGAAAGAATCGAAAGTAGAAAAAGATGAGAACTGAATATTTTTGATTCTTTTATTACGGTCATTGTAAATCATCTATTATAATATGCTCTACAGCTACTTGATGCTACATATATTTGTAAAATGGTATTAATTTCTACTTTTATTGTAGTGTACTATAATTTATTTTTTTATTTTTTTTAATCTAACATATCCAGTTTTAACACCATTTTTATTAATCATATAACAAATTTTATTAATCATATTGTTTAATAAAATTTATAAAAAGTATTTTTTTTTTCACTACTTTAAATTTAAAATTGTTGAGTTCGGACTATTGAGTTCGGAAAAATTTGTAACGGACAGTTTTGATTAGATTATTTTTTTAAATCTTACCTAGATTACAAGAATATGATAAATAATTACAATACTTGAAAATATAAGTTGACATGCTTTGAAACTTGTATTGAACGATTTTTTATCAAACAGACAATTAAAGTATTTTAGAGTATGAAATAAATAATTTTTTAAACAAACAACTTCTATAAATACCAAATGTATATTTTTAGAATCTAAGTTTTGAATCGTTTTAATGTACCTTATTTTTATCCATTTCTTAACAATAATATTGTCTTGATCTTTGATCAAATGGTACTTTAATAAAAACTTGTTTTAGAAGTGTTTCTAAAATCTTTTTTGTTATCTAGGTAATAAGTTTTATAAATTGTTAATTTTACCTATATGTTAGAATAAAAAAATATTAACAGAAGAATGTATGTTAAGACTGGATTATGTTATTCAAGTAAGAAGAAGTATCAATATTTAAAATAAAAAACAGTAAATACCAGGGATCTAATAAATTTTTACATTATATAGTTACAAGAAGCCAGCTCAATAATATACATGATATTGTAAAGTGCCTTATAGAAAGGAATGTAAATTGTAACTTATTTATAAGTATGGAAATATTAAAGTCGATTTTTTCATTTTTTATAAAACTGACTTTTATTAAGTATTTCATGAACCTATAATTGATAATCGGTTTATTAAATTTCTAGTTTTTATTTTCAAAAATTCAAATTTCTAATATACAAAATTTGAACGAATCATGTTTTACTTTATTATTGGGTATAAATAAAATTGATATCAATATTCAATTTAGAATACACTATAGGAAAATTATTAAAATGTTTAAAATAATTAATTTATCTGGTTAAATCCTAATTTATCATTCTTTGTAAATCGTATCACTTGCTCGTATTATTTTTAGAAGTTTTTTTGTCTTTTCAATGTTGTGTTTAATATTAGGTATCTCTCTCTCTCTCTCTCTCTCTCTCCCTGAAGAAATTGAAGATAGCAAACCGCGTCATAATGTTTTTTTATTTGATCTATTCGAGAGTCGAGGAGGCGAACCAATAGCAAGAAACCTTTTCATTATTCTATCTATATTCTTTACCCCCACTCTTAAGTACCCGGTTCCGTGACTATATGTCATAATGATAACTTGATTTTTTACTATTCTTACCCACGTGCACTTAAAAACTGCTTAGCTTATCAGTTTCTTAAGACGTTATCCTTCTAATTAGGAAATTTTACAAATGCATAATAAATACAGATGAAGAAATGTGGGATGGAGATTGTGGTTATCAACAAATAAATAATTCTTAGCGCGTATACCTATCTGAACTCAGTTTAGTATCGTCACATAAGAGCAACAGTCGTGATGTACTGATTCTTGTTTTAAAATTATAGTAGGTAAAATGCTACGTTTTTTAATTAGAAGAAGTAGTAAAGAAACAAATATTTCTTGTATAAAGCTCAGTAATCTTTATTCAACAAAGGTTAGTAGAATTATAAATCATGTATAATATATAAATTATAATTATAATTATATTAATTATAATAATTGGTGAATGTTTTACATAGGGAACTAAAAATGAGGATAGTTCAGAAATAAAAAATTGGTCAGTAGAGCCAGTACACCCCCTCAACAGGGTTTTGCATTGTATTAAAAGAGATGGAGCTGAATTGAAAAAGAATTTAATGTTTTGGAAAAATGACAAGAATAAAGCAATTGAACCAGGACAGGTCATTGATTGGGATGATCCAAGTGCTCCCATTTTTCCAAATCATGCTGATATAGTAATAATTGGAGGAGGTGCAATAGGCAGTGCTGTAGCTTACTTTTGTCAAAAATTAATGATCAAACAAGCACGGGTTATAGTTGTAGAAAAAGATCCAACTGTAAGTTTATCAATGCCTCATATAAAGATGCTAATATCACTTTAATATTTAGTTTTAATCTCAATTATTGAAATTTAGTTCTATCAATATTTTTCAGTAAAATTTAAATTTATAAATATTTGTTACTCTAGTACATGCAATCATCAACAGTCTTATCAGTTGGTGGCTTGCGACAGCAGTTCTCTTTAGAAGAAAATATTGAAATGTCACTATTTGGAGCAGAATTTATTCGCAATGCAAACGAATATTTAGGAATCCCAGGAGAACCAGCTGTTGATCTACAATTCCATCCATACGGTTATTTATCCTTGGCAACTGCAGAAACAGCAGAGATATTGAAAAATAATTCTATCTTACAAAATGATAAAGGTGCAAAAAATGTTCTTCTAACTGCAGCACAAATAAAAAATAAGTTTCCGTGGCTCAATACTGATGGTATTGAACTTGGTTGTCTTGGCTTAGAAAAAGAAGGATGGTTTGATCCTTGGTCTCTATTAACTGCTCTTAAACGCAAGGCAATATCAATGGGTGTAGAGTATATTAAAGCAGAAGCTAAAGGATTTAATTTTGAAAGACAACCAAGCATCATATCTGTTGGTGTAAAATCTGGAGAATATGAAGGGCTTAATTATTTAGTTGTAAGTAAATTTTATTAATTTTATAAAATTGTTTATTTAAAATATATTTAAAGTGAGTACCCAAATTGTTGTGTATGATTTGTAGATGAGAAAAAGAATAACTGCATTTTTATTGATTTATTTTCTTAATAGTACGTATAAAATATAATAATAAAATTTTATAACATAAATGATGCTTGTTACATTATTTATTAAAGTGCAAATTTTAAATTATAATGATATTCATTAATTCTACAAACATGAATGTAAATAATACTATACTTACTTAAATTTTCTTTAATATATTTGCAATGAAAAATATATTTGTTTGTCATGCACGAAAAATGAATTAAAGAAAATTTAATTATTTTTATTTATATTAAATATTTTCTTTATTACTAAATATTTTAAACTATCAACTTATAGCAAGTATTATTTATTATAAGTAAATTTTTTATTATTTTCATGTATTTAGAAAATAAATATGTAAATAATAATGTAAAAAAATGTTGCTATTGTTTTTGTCAAAATCATCTAAAAAGTTATATATTTTAATAGGTTTCTTTAATAATTTCACTTTTATAAGTTTAATTGGTAAGGTATTTTATACATTAAGAAATATTACTTATGTCGACTGTACTCTAC
>UELV01136143.1:0-12894 GCA_900490015.1 Megastigmus stigmatizans | reverse complement strand
CTCTATATCCTCATGAGCTTTGGAATGATTTTAAACTTGATATGTCGCAAGATTTTAAACGGCACATGAGCCTAGAACAAGCGATAAGAAAAACGCGCTTATCAATTTCTAAAATATTACGAATTGAAAATTATACTGTTCAAAATTTATTTGACGATGAAGATGTTTTAGAAAATGAACAGGTCGTAGACCATGAAAATATAAAGCTACGTCTTGAAAATGGTCAAACACGGTATAATAAGTTAAATGCTGAACAAAAAATTGTAGTTGATACCATTTTAAAGACTGTTATGTGCAGTAGCACAGATGACAAGTTCAAGTAGTGGCATGGTCTAAGTTCATTTCTAAACTTGAGAAAATTTCCGTTCTAAAAAACGTAAGTAGAATATAAATATGAATAAAAATATTTAATATTTATGCTTTATTGACATAATAATTAATTTTATGAATCAATTTATAGATCATTCATTTGGAAGGAGCACCCTCAAAAGCAGTTAGTTCATCATCTCGAAATTGATTCTCATGAAATTGTACATTTCCATCATTAAAGCGATTAGACATCAAAGACCACACAATGCTTAATGTTATTGGTGTCCATAATATAAAAAATTTAATTACCTGTGTAGATTTTGATAATATTACTAATTGTCATGTATTAATCAGTAAGTTTTAGATATTTATTAATCTTATTTTAAAACTAAAATTTGTATATTTTTACTAATTAGATTTATTTTTCAGAAATTGAAGGTGCTATTAAGAATAAGATAAGGCTACTGTCAACGAAGTATCAAAGTATTGGGATTGGTAGCATCACTAATGGAATTAAGTAATTAGAAATCCATATGTCCAATTTAGCGGTGGAAACCAATGTTTTTGATAAAGGGCATATAGTTTCTGTCGTTGGACATCTGATCAAAAGGCCCTGCAATTTACCACCATATTTATTAGTACAAGATACTGATGCAATCAATATAATTAAATCACAAAAAGAATCATTTTTTTTCTTAATTAAAGGACATCAGTATGTTTAAACATATGTATACAATGTTCAAGTGTTAAATGAAAACTTTTGTATTTTTTTACTTTTGTATCTTATAATAAATCTGTTCAAATATTTCTAATTACTAATTTCATTTATTGTCTTATATATTTCATTACCATAATTTTATTATCTTTGAATTTTTTTTTGTATTTAAAAATAAAGTACCTATTATGCGCGCTACGCGCGCAAAACGATTTCTCGTCTTACTTAATTTTGCACTTTAAGAAAACTGGACGGTCAAATACGGTCGTGACAAATTTTAGTCCTATATATACAATTTTATAGTGTTTATCACACTTATTGTATATCGAAACTCGAATCTGTATTGAGAGACTGGATGTACTGGATGAACTGGGTTGAGGATAGGACCTACACGAAGTGCACTGTTAATTGTCAAAACGATATAGCCGGCAAATGGCAAGTGAACTGATTTATTCTTTTTTGACCGTTCTATAATAAATTCTCCCAATTTTTTATAAAATTTAGTCGGTAAAGTGAAATATTGTTTAAGCTAGTATCGTTAATACAGAAATCTACAATAAAATTTTTAAATTGTTCAATGAGATAAAAGGTCAATTTAAACTACAATTATATCATGGTATATTGAAAAAAAGAAATGTTCTTGTAATGGTTTACGTTAATCAAGTGAAATCTCAAATCGTAGCATATCTGCAATATTCATTTTATAAATTCCAATAATATATTTAATTATTGGTTCTCATTTGTAGGTAAGCTATTTTGAGCAAGAATAATAAAACATTGCATTGCACTTCTATTACAAGTAATGACTAAAAATTGTTTCACTTGCAATCAACCGTATCTTCTTACAACTTTAGTGTCTATATATATTGAAATTTTTTGCAGATACATGATTTTCTCGTGGTTAGTCTGGCCAGTTGCTTTTCCATTTACTTTTGTGATGTACACTTTTCATCGGCGTCGTCGCATTTTTTGATCTTTATGGATGATTTCTCGCTATGGGAGTTTCGATAAGTTATAAAGTAAGTTTTTTAATTTGTAAATCTATTTATTTTTTTTATAATTCTCAAACATACTCAATTCAATAGTATGAATGTTCATAATAAGTACTTATAATGAAAATACTAAAGGAAATTAAATTAAATTCAAGATAAATTGAAACAATGTATACTAATTAGATAAACTAATGTTAGTTATACAAAAATGTAACTAAATTTACAGCATTTTCTTATTTCATGACTCATATATGCATATTGTAGGTTATAATATAATATAATACATCTATCCCTGAATAAAATGATCTTTAATAGTTTATAGTAAATGTATTTTTTAACTGCCTGCTTTATAAATTTAATTATTTTTCATTTTTATATCTAATAATACTTATATTTTTTTAACAGGTCAGCACAGAAGATAATAATGGCTGTAGACAGTCTTCAGGACCATCGAGTATTATTTTTACAATCTTCAATCACATGCATTTACTTTACAGGAATTTTATTTTATTTGCATATTAGTGATTATTTATATGATGTTGGTAGTTACAAGTTTATGTCAGTATTATTAACGCTAGTCATTGCTGAACTTGTAAAATTGTCATTTACAACTTTTCAACATGATCATTTACCTGCAGGAAAGCTAGAAACGAATCATTTAACAAAGTCTAAGAAAACTTATACCAAAACTGTAAAAGATAGTGTAAAATTTATTTCAGCCATAGTTGGAATAACAGTAATTTATTATATTGCTATTGTATTATTTGGAGCACCTTTATTAACTCATTATGAAGAGACATCAATGCTTGCTCTTACTTTGACAACTCTTACACTGACTCCAGCAAGTTTACACTTAGGAATCGATAATGCGTTAGCTATATTCACTGGTTCACCACTGCCAATCAGTGGAGCATTTGTAGATGCTGTTAAATTAAACATAAAGGCTGTTTTATTGGGCACATGGCTCAGTGCCTTTGTACTGCCATTAGATTGGGATCGACCATGGCAAGCTTGGCCTATACCTTGCATAGTGGGTGCTTTGCTTGGCTACTTTGCTGCTCATTTTATAACTTTTATAAAAATTTCAACGACGAAATTGAAAAAAAAGAGCAAAAAAAGTGATACTCTTAAAACTTGTTAAAATCTCATGGATGCAATAAAAATTTTAAATAAATTTGTAATTTACAAATTATTCATCTAAACTTTATAAACCTTTTCCGTATGAAATATTTTTGTTCTATGTATACATCTAGTATATAAATATTTAAATTACGTCATAAACACGCACTATAAGTATAACAAAATCAATTAAGTATGTGCAGATATCCATTTAAGTAAAAATTAATTATTACCCTGGTATAAGTTATTTTTGATAAAAAATGATAATTTCTGATAATTAGTATTAAAATTTGAAAAAAATTATCATTTTTTTGCAAAAATTATCATAGAGGGTTCATAAAAAATTATTACTTTCTTTCAAAAGCTATCATTTATTATTATTGTATTGCATAATTTATTATTTATTATATGTTCACTTATGATTTGCATGCTGACACTGAATAAAGGTATAAAACCAATGTAAACTATAAAAATATTTGTAACTACGTAGTCAAAAAAAGCTGGATTTTAAACAGTAATAGTAAATGATAATATATTATAATTTCTACTAGAAATTGATAAGTTTTGATAATTTTTTGTAATCAGTAAATTAAAAATTACTTAGCAATTTTTATAAAAACTTGTAACTCTTTAATACAAATAACTGCTGTCATCGGTATCTATTGGTCAAGATAGTACCTATCTAATATGGATCAACACTATAGAGTAATCTTGTTTATTGTCTTAAGAAATTATCGATAAAAAGATCCGCGAAAATTTTGTTTAAGAATTTAAAAGTGTAAGAAAATTTTCATTTTTTATTTTTGACTTAAATCTTTAGTTTCAAGATACTTAATGTAAATTATACTTATAAGTGTATTATCTATATATAAGTTCTCTAAAAAAACTAAAATAAATCAATTTTAATATATTATATTATTTTTAATTTCATTTATATTACATCTTAATTCTTAAAAAAAATTTACAGATCATATTTTTACGAAAAAGTTAATTTAATTTATAAGTACATAGAACATTCAGCAGATTTTTGTCTTCGCAAAAAATCATGAATCTTTCCATAAGTATACCTATGATATAAGTATTATATAGTAACAGAGTGGGGGAGAATTGCTTTGCTCACTGCTGGATGCAGTTGGTGCAGATAATATAAGTATTTAATTATTAGTATTTGACCTTCAGAAGTCTTTAATGTGAATTAACGTGCTTAGCAAACCTGCGAGCTGTATTTAAAGCATTTATACTTAATAAAAATTTCGTTATAAATTAATTTGTTCTTTTTTTTATTGATACACTGTACATTAAACGATGGCGGATACAACCGGCAAGGTATAAAAAGATCAGTACAAATTGTTTATTAAAATAGGTTAAATAGTGTATATCAATGAAAAATTTGTCTATTAATATGATGATTGATGTTATTTTTATATACTTTCTCAAATGAATCCCTATGATCATTTTTATAATAGATTTTTATTATTGGACTCAATTTTTTATAAATACTTATATAATGATAAATAAAAAGATAATAATTAGGTAGTTGCATATAAAAGGTATCTTAATCTATAATTTAACAATTTAATTTAAATCATGTCATATTAGGTTATCAAGTGTCGTGCTGCAGTAGCATGGGATCCAAAGAAACCATTAACTCTTGAAGTTATTGAAGTTGCACCGCCAAAAGCTCACGAAGTTAGAATTAAAGTTAATGCTGTTGCACTGTGTCACACTGATGCTTACACTCTTGATGGATTAGATCCAGAAGGAATTTTCCCATGTGTTTTAGGACACGAGGGTGCTGGAATAGTTGAAAGTGTAGGGGATGATGTTACTGAATTTACACCAGGTATGTAATGTACTTTTTATTAATGAATGTAGTTTATACAATTTTAGTTTGAGTTTGTTTATTAATATTGCAATTTACCAATTATATTACTATACTGTTTAACTTTTTTAGGAACTGTAGTGAAAAATTTTATAAAATATATAATTTATATTTTTACAGGGGATCATGTTATTCCATTATATATTCCACAGTGTGGAGACTGTAAATTCTGCAAATCGCCAAAAACAAATGTTTGCAGCAAAATCAGACTTACTCAAGGCAAAGGTTTAATGCCTGATGGTACATCACGTTTTACCTGCAATGGTAAAACTTTGTATCATTTTATGGGTTGTTCTACATTTTCTGAATATACAGTGGTTGCTGATATATCTCTTGCAAAGGTCGTACTTTTTTTTTGTAAAATAGTAAATGTATAGAAAAAATTGTCTAATGTCTAATAATTTTAACAGATAGATCCTGCTGCTCCTTTTGATAAAGTATGCTTATTGGGTTGTGGTGTATCAACTGGTTATGGAGCTGTTTTAAATACAGCTAAAGTAGAACCAGGAAGTACTTGTGCTATTTGGGGATTGGGAGCTGTTGGCTTGGCAGTTGCTGTTGGATGTAAAACTGCTGGTGCTTCTCGTATTATTGGCATTGATGTTAATCCTGCTAAATTTGAAAAAGGTATGGATGTATTCGAGTAACATTAGATTTTATTTTACTGAATAAATTAATATTAAAAATATTTATACTTATTGTTTCAATTTGCAGCAAAATTGTTTGGTTGTACTGAGTTTGTCAATCCAAAAGATCATAATAGACCAATTCAGGATGTGCTCATTGAATTAACAGATGGTGGGTTAGATTATACTTTTGAATGTGTTGGAAATGTACAAACGATGGTATGTATATTTAATTCCTAATAACTGGATTGATATAAAATTTCATAAATTTCATAAATATTTTCTTGTTTAGTTCATTTTAAGTAAACAATATTTTAATTTACTCACAAGTCTTGGTTTTAATTAATCTTTTTATTAAAACGTTAATTACAGAAGTATAAAATAAAATATTTAGTTTGAGCTCTGAAATCAATCTAGGGTAAAATTTGATAGTATCAACTTAAAATTTCACTTCTTTCATTTTGGTGTTAATTGTTTAAATATTTTAGAGAGCTGCCTTAGAAAGCTGTCACAAGGGTTGGGGTGTGTCAGTTATCGCTGGTGTTGCTGCTGCAGGTCAGGAAATTAGTACACGACCATTTCAATTGGTAACTGGTCGAACATGGAAAGGTACAGCTTTTGGAGGCTGGAAATCAAAGGACAGTGTACCTAAACTTGTGGACGAATATATGTCTAAAAAGTTATTATTGGATCCTTTTGTTACCCACAATTTATCTTTTGATAAAATCAATGAAGGTTTTGAACTTTTACACTCAGGAAATTGGTAAGTTGATATAAATATTTAAAATAATTTTAATAAAAGACAATGCAATATGGGTGTAAAATAATTTTTTCGCATGAGCTTTTGGGTGCAAGAACTGATGCCCAAAACTTATTTTTTGCATGTAGGCGCCCGTAAAGTATGTGTGTCACAAGTAAACTTTACACACTCAATTGCAAACAAATATTTTATCTAAAAAATAATTTAATTATTTTTTATTTTCAGTTTAAGAGCAGTTTTGCATTATTAATGTGGTATGTTTCACTTTTTACAAATGTATTATATATTACAATATATTAAATGTCAACTATGTTCAATTTGATAAATAAATATTTTTTGATATCCAGTTTATATCATATTTCATAATATTCTTTTTATGAAACTTAAAAATAGTGTCAATATAATGATTATGTAATATTGCATGATACCATGTCAAAAACATTCTTATATATACTGATGAGTTTTTGATCTTTGCTAGAACTTAACAAATTTTTTTATATCTGATTTAATTTTACTTTTTAAATGCATATATATATATATATATCTATGTATTTAATTATAAAAAGAACTTGTTTTCTACAACAATCTTTATTTGTTTATTCATAAAGAACTCTTACAGCCACATGTACATACAATACCAGTTGAATAAAATGACATACTGAAGCTTCGAAAATCAGTTATAAATTCTTGACGCTTTAATTTGGAGCTTATATTACAATAAGTAAATTATTGCAGTATCAGGGTTACAAGTAATAATATTGTATATGGTTATATACAATACATAATAGATTGTAATAAATTGGACTTGCACTTTGACATAACAAATGCATGTTTTATTTAACATATAATAAACCGTTATATTTCTTATGTGTCATAACTAGTTGAACGGAATTAAAAATTAATTTATTTTACTTTATGTTATGGTTTACTATTTAACTTTTAAAAAATCGCAAAAGTAAGCTGTCGATTGTGTATGTAAAAATTCGTACATTTGACGGAGCAGTCTTTTGGCATAAATGTTTCCAAACTCCGTATAAAATTGGATTTAAAGGGAAGTAGGATAATTTAGTAATGTGCTTTTGTAATCAGGTGTTGTGAGTCTAAACAGAAATTGTATAAACACAATTATAGTACAATTGCACCAAAAATTATTTTAGAATTAAAGTAGCTCGTCACGCAAATCTACTATTATTATATTTAAATAAAATAAGTAGTATGTAACAACTTTAAATCATTTACCAAAAATGTCACAAACATAATGTAAACTTAATTTAAAAAGTGTGTAAGTATTAGCATCAGTTTATAAAACTAGCTGTTTATGTTACAGCACCAGAAAATAACTTGACTGTTATAATTGCCATTTGTAGTACGAAATTTCTGCGTTCCATTTCAAGCAAAGACTCGCAAATCTGCGCGCACTGCAATCGAAATTCCGGAATAACTATTGAGCTAATTGGTGTTTGGCTACACAAATTTTTATCTATAAATTGTTTGCATTTTTTTTTGCCATTAAGCTTGGAGGGTAACTATTCACATAATCACACTGATGTTTCTCTAAGGATTACATAGTGCATATATACTCTATATAATCATTACGTTTTTTTAATTAATTTTTTACTTGTATTTTATCATGTACTCGTTTTACGTAAAAGTTGTAAGTAAAAATGCTTATCGTTACAACGAGTGCAGACGAACCACGACGTCGCAATGTAGTACCGATCTCCCTTTTCTCCCCGCTTTTTTTTGTATTACTTTTTCTTCTCTTTTTAGTATATCATTCGCAATTTTTATAATCATTAAGCTCGATCGATACAATTTAAGTACACTAGCGCTTGTGCAAAATTGATCTCACTAAAAAAATTGACGGCGGATGCTTCTTCATGATTATTTTCTTCACCTCTTATTTTTTGCTATAAATGCACACGGGGAGGGAGATAAAGAGCTTAGAGTGAAACAGGGAGACAACGCGACCGCGGTAGGCAAGTTTCGTTATTAGTTTACTTCTCTTTCTTTTTTTTTTAATTTCGGAAAGTTGATTGATCATTTTTCTCCGCGGACTCGCTGATGTATTTAATGTATAATGTACGAAAGCGGATTTTGAATCGTCGTGATCGCGACTACAACCAGCGATTAGCGAGTATGAAATAGGTCGTTTTTTTTCTGTTATGCCATAATATTTATATCTTACACTAAATATGAAAGTTAAGACTGACTGCGCGAGAGAATGAAGGCTTTGAAAAAATCAACTTGTTTCGTTTATGTATAGAGCGAAAATAACATTTGGAATCGAATACGCCGCATACAATCAAGACTAATATTAATTGATAAAGTCGTACCAGATGAGGCTTAAGTGCATTATTGACATATAGTTTCTCGGTGTTGCTACTGTACCATGTAAGAAAATTGCTTCGAATTAATTAAAGAAGATGCAAGGGCAGCAAATGCTATCGACTTCGTTTTTCCTTTTCTTAAATACCTTAAGAACATTCTTTTACATATTTGCCACCGTTGCATCTCCTATTATAGCCCATTGTGGGCAACGTAAGTACATATTTAAACATAATAGTGAGACGTTCCTAATAAAAAATCTTTCCTCTCTCTTAGCCAGTTTTGACTTCAGCTTACGGTCGGCATCGTGATCAATGAATCGTACAATATATAGTTATAATACGCGCTTATTATTTTATTCCTTCTCGGCACTATCGTCTAGATGATTAGAAATAATACAGAGCATTTTATGTAGTTCTTATACGCTTGTATAAGTATTTCTTATTTTTATTATTATTTAATCATGTTTCTGTTTTGTATGTGTCATGGTGTATTGGCCGATATACGAGTTTTGTCTTAGATCTCATCTCATCTTTATTCCCTTTCCCTTTTCCTTATATACTCTACGTTTGTCTACGTTTTCTTTTTTATATGCATAAATAGTTTGCAACTATCTTATTTATAGACGGAATTGTGCATGGAGGTACCGTGGAGCGTACACTCATTTTTTTTTAATACGAATCTCACCTTTTGAAGCTTTATTTATGAATATTACTATTAGGCTTTCATTCACTATTCGTAAAAGCTTGAAAATAATTATTTTTGCCTTTTCAAAAGCAAACGTTAATTCCTTGTCGGTTCGGAAAGAATTGACTTTAAATTATTTTAAAAAAATTATGCTTTTAAAAATTAATATACAAATTAAAATCATATTTAACGATTTAAAATAACTCGAGTAGTTATCATAAAGTCTTTTAATTTTTATTCAACAGATCTATAAATTTTTTTTTCTTGAAACTTTTCAATTAATTGACAGTGTCGATATTAAATTTAAGTCTAAAATTCAATAATTAAAAATTAAAATATGTTCTTATTATATAATATTGCCTCATTTAAAAAAAAAAGATAACGTACCAATAATTTACAATAAGACTTAACTAATTAAGAAATAACATTAGGTAATTGAAAGACTGTTAATATGGCGGGAATGTTTAACTGGAATGTAATAAGAATCGTAATTTATTGCTGGTGTTATTATTATTTAGCTCTTACCTTACTTATATTTTACCCTGATTTAAAAATTCCATTAAAATTAGTGTAAGTGGACGCTACTTTTAATTTTCATTGCACTGAATGGCTGAATAAGAAGTTAATAAAAAAGTAATTATTAAATAAACCGAATTAATCTATAAATATTTGACTCATATAAATGATTTTAATTCATTCACATTATTTATGTATGATTACCATCAAGTATTGAGTACAATTTCGAGTTAAAATTAAGTTTTAATAATTGTAAAGAAATAAAAAATTAAAAATTTTGCGATCTTCCTAATCGCTTTAAACTGCATTATAATATAAAATAGTACAATGTATAATATTATATTAGACCGTAATATTTTTGTTTTCAATAAATTTTACTGGCATATTTATAACTTTTATAGTATTGACGGAATAAATTTGTTCTAGAAACTTCGAACCGTTTTCCCTAATATCCGAGATATAATAATTAGAATTCATTTACTATTATTATTACTAGTAGTATTACAATTTTTATTAATTTTATATCTAGCAATTTGAAATTCAACTTACGTATTTATTTATACGCGTGAGCTAATAAGTTTTGGTCCTAAATAAATTTAATTCACAATAAAAATTTACTACGGCTTTTTTCGTTCATTCAGTAATTTCATTCTCAATTTGATTTTTTCATCTACTCTTACTCGGTGCCATTGTTATTACAACATAGAACCACACACAACAACCAATTACAACATAGAATATTAATTGTATTCAGCTGTACATAAAAAATGTGTATGATATATATGTCATTCGTGACGCCATATCGTAGCAATTTTTTATGTACGCGCATGGTAATGATAAGAAGCTGTTTTAGAAATGAAGAAAATAAGATGAAAATAGAGTAAAATGCGTGAAAAGCATAATATATTTGTATCAAGAATTGACTTTGCAATACCACGAAAAGAAAGAAAATTGAGAATAATTTCTTATTGAAATTGTCTCCTTTCAAACTCTATCCAGTAAAATCGTTTATCTACAAAAGCATAACAGAAACGAGACGATGTAAAACTAAAAGCCAATTGGAAATAATTTCAATCGAATCTGCAACGGGTCCCGACTTCTTCAAAGGAATTCCCCAAACAGGATACTCAATGAGGGTGAAAAACTAAGTTCTCTTTCTCTCTCTCTCACTCCTTATCTCTCTTGTTCATTTTCTTTTTTTTTTTCAACTCGAGCGAAACGGCCCGTAAACGACGGAAAGAACATTGGAAAAGTCGAATCGACGAAAAGCAGACAAACACATATGCGCGCATGCACGTGTTTTTTTCCCCGGTGTCTGTGTGTATCTGGTGTTTGCAAGTGTGTGTATGGGTGTGTGGTATAAGTGTGTGCGTGGCGAAGCGCATCAGTCGATCGATTCCGGTTGAGAAAAACAGCGCCACTGCCTATATATCGCACCTTAGGGTACCTCCACTCACAAGGGCGCGCGTTGTATCATTTTATCAGCCGCGGAGACAGACAAGCGCGTTTTACATTTTCTACGAGTTTTCCTTCTCTTTCTTTTCTTTGCTTTCATCTAATGTGTGTGTGTGTGGTTAGTGGTATGGACGTATGGGTGTGTGGGTGAGATGAGCGTAGATCAGCCGCTGCCTCCCGGATTTAATGGGTGCCAAGTAGATGCTGCGCTTATATAAGCACCGCGGGGCAATCGGAGCCGCCCCCGCGCGAGGATCTCGCATCACCGCCTAATATATAGTTGCCGGTTCTGTTCGTATGTATCTTAGTCGATGTTGCGCTATGCTTATTCCGCGGACGTAGGGCCGCCTCGGCTCTAAAAGTCCAGGGGGAAGTCGGCGGAGCCCTCCAAGTCCTGCGCCGAGTCTTCGTCGTCCTCGAGGTCGACGCTGTTTGTCTTGATGCCGCCGTTGCTTATCTTGTTCACGATCGAATCTGAGGAACAGATACATTTTCAGTTTATTCAATGCTTCTTACTCTGGAAACGTTTCGGTCTAATTAATTCCAGCTAAATCAGATCAAATTGTAAAACTCATTTTTCTAAATAAATTGTATAATCAAAAGTCTGAAATAGTAGACCAAGCATGTACACTCATAAAAACCTTTTTTTAACTTTCCCCGTTAGTCATAACAAGTAAACTTGCATTAATCTAAACTTTGACTACGTGACTTTTAAATAGCCAACTTTAGACAGACTCTACATCAAAATAAATAAAAATAGATGTGTTACTTTTATGTCAAAGTATCGTATAATATTTGAAAAAAAGTACCTCTGCATGGAATGTTTCTATTATGCATATTGGTTTAATCAGATTAGCAATTGCTACATACTTTAATACATGAGTGGATTATATACATTATGATGTAAAGATATTTTGTTTTATTTAATCTTAATATAACATGGCTATACGAATGTCGTGACTCACGAGCATTTATATAAAGTTGGGCAAACTAATAAAGGTTCAAAATTGGCCTTCATTCAATGTAAAGATTTAATTTAAGAAGGTCGTTAAGTAAGCTACATTAAACTAAATAAATCCTTTTTTTAACCTTCATATTATTTATAATAATTAAATACATATTTAAATGTATGCTATTGTTGGCAACTTGAAGACTTCAGTCTCAAGGTTTTAAAAGAGCTTGACGATAAACAGATGCATAATGATCCAACCACTCCAAATTTGGTCAGTTATACTGGTCATTTGGCGCAGAACCGTATTAAATAAAAAAGGCACTGGTATCTTATCAATATTTTATAACTTACATTAAATTAAAATATTAAATTATATTTGTTTTCATATTGTTTTACTTAATATTATTTAAAATTCTACATTTTAAGTAAGTTTTGAATAAAATGTTGTCTCATACGAATGCAACTGTAATAAACATTGCAAATAAAATCACACACACACACACACACACACACACACACACACACACACACACACACACACACACACACACAC
>UELV01136108.1:1520-14651 GCA_900490015.1 Megastigmus stigmatizans | reverse complement strand
GGGGGGGGGGGACTTTGCAGAAATAAATCCCCTTGTGAGCTTTACTTATTAATTGTCTGTCCATGAATTTATTTATTTTTCCTTGTCCCTTTGTATGGTATTGTCCAAGCCGATGCGTCGTGTAGTTGCGCCGTGCCATTGCACGTAGGGGTTTCGCGAGTTACAGAAAGAACATTCGACGTAGGGAGTGCCCATCCCGGGGCATCTTCCTCAGCGGAATCCCCTCTGGAGAAGGTCTCAACAGAGCTCCCGAGGAGAGAGCGACGACACCGAGCCTGCGAGAGACATCATCGTCTGGCGCCTTCCAAAAATAAACGTTGCAGATTCGGTGGAGCCCCAAATTATAGTAGCGCGTCTCGGGAATTCGCATGGGTTGGATTTCGGAAAATTTCCGTAGAGTGAGTACGTGGTGTCGCGCCGTTAGAATATTGCAGCTAGGATTTCCGAAATTCGACTTAGGCAATTTGCCGCGTTACAGTATATGTAGTGGAAGTGTAATATTTAATAATCACATGTTGCTTATGGAATATGAAACAACTGAAAGGAAGATTTTCGAGTTTCGATATCGAGAGTTATTGTTATTGTTGTTTTAGAATTATAAATAGTATATTTCACCATGGAAACACTGTCAATTCTGGACATTATATAAATCATGGCCTAAAGGTGCTAAAAATGCTTATATATTTTTAAAATTAATATAAGATCGGAATATTGCTAATAAAAAATATGAAGGTACCTGCTTTTATATTATATTCATATATTATATTTTTTCATATCTGATATCTCTTGGAAAATAGTAACCCTAAAATCTACCTTTAAAAAGGTATATAATCTTGGCAAGTATGAATGTATTCTTCCACTCGCTTCTGTTTATTTGCATAAAATGTCCTAACATAATTTTTAATTGATTTTTTAAACACATTTAATAAATTAGTGCATGTACATTTTACCACTTTTTTATTTATTTAGATAAATTTTCCAATTTCTAATGGCCAATTTAAACTAAAGAAAGTAGTGATATCAATTCGGAAGTGGTCAAGTTCTCTTTTTTTATTAATAATTTTATATAATTATTATTTATCTGTTAATTTAAATTAAATCAAAAAAATAATTAATAATTATTTGTTCCCAATTTTATCAAATATCTTTAATCTTAGAAAATAACTGAACGTACTTGGCGGCCCGTCTGCAGGCAATTTATTGGTATACTAACGTCACTCGGATGTCTACGCGTCTTATTATTTTTTAAAGATGGCAGAACAAAATTAATTTTTTTAACTGTAATCGTATATTTGCATTTATTTTTATGGGGGTATATATTAGTTGATTTTATTACTACCAATATTCAGATCTTATGTTAGTTCTAAAAATAGTATATAAGCATTTTTTCGTCGTTTCCGAGTAAGAAAGCAACTCGAAGTCTGGTTGGAAAAGGAAACAACTCAGACTTCGTTTCGGAAAGGAGACAACTCACAAAAGCTCATTTCTCTCTCGAATTTTAGACGGCGTTTTCTTTCCTATTTATGTAAAAATTCTTTGAAAATTGTATATACTAATTTGTCAATAATTCAAATACTATAGTAACATTTTCAAAGAATATTTACATAAATCGATAAAATAACAAGGCAGGGGGTAGGAGATAGCTAGGTTTAAAAAATTTACATTATTCTTTTTCTAAAAAATCCATACTGTGTACATAATTTTTATGTGCTACATGAGTAATTTAAATTTTAACTTTATTATGGTTTATAAATATTAAGAAAAAGAATGATTATACACCACACCTTAAATTGCCTGGAGACGCGGGCCACCTAGTATGTTCTTGGTTATTTTTTAAGATTAAAAATATTTTATAAAATTGGGAACAATTAATTATTAATTATCAACTTTTTTTTAAATTTAATTTAAATTAACAAGTAAAATAATAATTAAGTAAAATTATTAATAAAAAAAGAGTACTTGACAACTTCGGAATTGATATCACAAATTTCTTTAGTTTAAATTGGCCATTAGAAATTGGAAAATTTATCTGAATAAATAAAAAAGTGGTAAAATGTATATGCACTAATTTATTAAATGTGTTTTAAAAAACAATTAAAAATTTTGTTAGGACATTTTATGCAAATAAGCAGAAGCGAGTGGAAGAATACATTCATACTTGCCAAGATTATACCTTTTTAAAGGTAGGTTTTACTAACACATTTAATTATATATATATTGTAACGAATTCGCGATTCAATCGAGGATTCAATCGTTAATTCGATTGTACGCTCGATCAGACGGCGCGCAAGCACCGAGGATGATGAGCAGGGCAGCGAGCGTGGCGCGTGTCGCGGATTAGAGAGAGATAGGTGATCTCGCGAGTTAGAAAGAGACGGCGCAATAGGAAAAGTCGACCGCGTCGTCAGATCAATTTCCGCCACGACTCACATCGAACTTGAGAAAGAAACCACGATAGAGATACGCTACAAGCTACGCGACGCGAAGTGTGTGTGTGTGGGTGTGAGTGAGCGCAGTTTTGGCCAACTACTCCACCACCGTGAGAGCTGCACTGGACCTGCAGGCCAGTGCAACTTGTATAAGGAGCTTAACGAGCGATATTGCTGAGTGCAGCACCGTACGAGTAAGTACATCGTGTACTATTGCGGCGGATCGCAAACGGCGATCCGCGTATGTATGTGTGCGTGTTTTCCCCCGAATACTGCCTTTTTGGTTCACGACTACTTTGTGTAGATTATTGTATACGAATATTACAGAATATATTTGAGTAGCATAAATTCTCGCATTCGTTATTTAAGTAGAGATTTTTTCCCTATTTTTCCCGCGATTACCGCTGCCTCCGCGGGCACAGTGGAAAAGCGTTTCCACTATGCATAAAACTGAGTAGCTGGCATCGTGAACGTAACACGGCGCTCACGATCAAAAGTCCAATCAACGGAAAGCGAGACTCATCAAGAGAGTCTCGCATTTGTACGGAAGCTGTTGCACCTGTCCAGCGGGGAAAATCACATGTAGATTTTCCCGCTGCAACGTGTAAGGAAGGTAGGAGTGTGCAGTACACCGGTACTGCACATCGAACAAACAGCCGCGTTACAGATGGCGCCCAACTAAAAGACCCACGATACGATCGTGGTCTCGTGTATTGCACGATGTCCTCTTCCATCGTGCAATGTATCCGTTCGGACAAGAGGTCCACGGATTTTGAGAAATCCTCCTACTACCTTTCTTCCTGTGATCATGCACCAAAGCCTCTGAGTCGGGGTGTGTGTATCCGGCTGGGATTGTTCCGGTACACGGAGACACACGACCATGCGCAACTGCCTCTGAGTCACATGGAAATGACATTCCTAGAGTAGGCTTTGCAGCTCGTATGAGTTAGAAGTCTAGCGCCGGGGCCATAGGAAAGCACTACGTTCCCTCCGTAGTGTGGATATGTCTTAACGCGGCGAACCGCAGCAAAAGCATGCACGTGTAAGTCTGGCTGGTCGCGATCATAAGAAAGCACTATGCCCTCTCCATAGTGTGCATATCGTTAACGTGACGCGACAGGAGCATCGGCATGAGAAGGAATAGAGAGACGGGCTCCCGTTCTTGGTGATAGATGACGAGGTTGAGTCCAACGAGGTAAAAAGGTATAGAAGACGTCTTCTCGTCGCTGCAGGACGATAAATCGCTTCTGGGTGGGGAGTGTAACGGACGCGGATTTGAGAAGCTGGTCGGCGAATAGATCAGGTCTCTGTGATACCGGCAGGAAGTGGTTGGTAGCATCTGTAGCTGAGTCGAGGTCAGTGCGGCGTTGGCTCAGTGTTAAGTATAGTATAGTGAGTGTGAGAGCGAGAGAGAGCGCAAACCCTGGTGCAGCGCAGGCAAGTGTGCCGGCTGCTACGGTCGAGAGAGAGCCGAGAGGGGAGCGCTCAGCTCGAAATCCAGCACGAGCACAGGCGCGTAGGCGTATAGGAGTGGTGTGCTAGCGCCGAACATTATTTAATCGATAATTATAATTTTTTCATATATTGTTATAAATAATTGAACGGCGAGGTGCTTCACTCGTCCAAGTGAGTGTACCGGATGAAGGAGAGGGTGCATTATTTAATAATAATCCACCTCTTGTAAAGTAAATATCGGTAAAAGCTGTCGATAAAACAGTTTGGAAATTTTTTTTTTCTCATGTTTGGCTGATTTTTCAGAAATTGGTGCGTTAAAAATTTTTTTTTAGACCGGACGAGTGAGGTATATCACGCGATCGTGATATATTGTTTGTTAGCGATTGTATTTTTTAGGAGCGTTTTCAAGGAATCACGTAACGAATAATTAGAAAGTTTAGCGGAAAAGTGCTTTCTGGAGGGGATTAAATAAAATTCAAAGAGTTTTTTGGTTTGGTCCAATATTAATGTTTTTCAATCGTTGAAATAATTAAAAAAAAATTTTTTATAGAAAATAGAATTTTTGATTAGAGAAAATTCGCGTGAAGAGCGAATTACTCCCGGAAGCACGTAGAATCGATCTCAGCACACCACTAGTAGGATTCGAACCTGCGACCTCATGTGGAAATAACGCGTAGACACAGGGGGTTCGAACGCGCACAACAAGAACAGTTCGAACGGAAGAAGAGTTCGAACTTATGCGAATTAAGTTCGAACCCAGAGTATTCCTGTTGAAGGAAGCACAGACCAAGTGAAGTCTGTGCATCCGAAAAGCCCGGAAAAATGCACTAGCAAATAAAGCTGGTGTAGTTGAAGCCATACAGCTCGAGTATAAACAGGATTCGAACTCGAGATTTCGAGATTCGAACCCAGCAAAAGTCGAATCCTTGCTCGAGCGGATCTGGAGAAGTGCACTAAGCAAAATCTAGTGCACTGAGTAAGATTCGAACTCGAGAATTTGAGATTCGAGCACCAGATCAGGAGTGATTTAGAAAATTCAGCGTCAATTCTGGGAAAAATGGCAGATATGACGCTGGCACTAGAGGGCTGGTGCTATGGCATAGAGGAGGAAGACCTGGAGGAAGCGCTAACGGAATTGCAGATTAGCCGCCAGGGTCCTCCCTTCGAAAAAAAGAATAGCTTGCAGAAATGGTTGTTGGGAAATTACTCAGCAGCCGATTTTGAGCCATCCGAGGAATCAGATGAGCTCAAAGCGCAAATGAAGCGTGAAGAGCTGCGGAGAGCTTATATCGAGGGAAAGGCCTTCGAACTAACGGGATCCACGATTTACGACGAAAGCGTAAATCAGGAGGGGTTACACCCATTACAAATGCTGATAGTGGATCCAGTGGTAAAAGCCAGCGACGAGGAGCGAACAGGACAACTGTACAGACTCAGCGCTCCGCAGCTGGAAAAGGAGCTTTAGCAGAAGAGCTCAATCACGGAGCAGATCCCAATCGAGCAGATAGAAAGGCCGATTAGGGAGAGCGACGCCGATAGCGTGACGGATGGGTCCGTTACGGGTGACGAGGTGGAAGAAGCTGCACCTCCAATGGTCTTCACAGGACCTCCAGTGGGTGATATCATGATGATATTCACCGAGATAAAAGAGCAGATGAGATTTCTCAACGAGAGGGTCTCAGAGATCTCTCGTCGCTGCACAGCGCTGGAAGGAGGGGAGGAAAGAGCTCCGAATAGCCTCTAGTACGAGACTAGAAGGCAGAGGTTCATCTAGACCGAACGCCACTGGTTTTGGCCTGCATCCGGAATTTCCAGAATACATTTACGTGTTATCCTGGAAATAGTAGCCTATTAGAGGAGACACAGGCGCGCAGGACAGCACAAAACGTTTCAAATGCTACCGGTGTAGGCACAGCCTGGGAGAGGGGGAATTTCTCCAGTGCTTACGTACCAGAGAAGAATAACAATGAAACGATGGATCTGAGTGCTAGTGATAGACTCAGATCCAATACCCGATTTATTTCTAGAGCCAGCACACAAGCACGATACGCAGGTCGAGATGTTGGCCAAATCGTGAGACGATGGCAAGTTCGATTCTCGGGGGAGAAGGATCAAAGTATTGATGTATTTCTCACCCGAGTAGAAGAGTGTCGTGTGCTTGCTGATCTGACAGAGGAGGAGCTGTAATCCTCTCTGTCAGAGTTACTAGCAGGTGTCGCGGCCATTTGGTACAGAAATGGTCGCGACAAATGGAGAACGTAATCCGAGTTCTGCACTGCCACCAGGAGGTGGTATGGAGTGAACAAGGGGTTTCAGCAGAGGTTAATTTCTGAAGCTAACGCACGCACCCAAGGCTAAGAAGAGCCGGTGCGTGACTTTATCACGTGCCTGCAAGTAATTCTGCTGAAGCAGGTCCCAATGCCTTCGATAGAAGCACAGCTGGACCTGATGCTCCGGAATATGCTACCAAAATTGCAGTGTATGGTGCGTCGTGCAGAAGCCCTTGACGTCGAGTCTTTAATGGTCCTGGCGCGGGGGGCTGAGCTCATAAGCACAGCAGATGAGGTGTTTAGACCTCCACCGTCGCCACAGAATACAGTGATGCCGGAAGTGGCACATAAGAAGCCTCAAAAGCTTCCGAAGGCCAAACCAGTAGTCTCTGGAGTGGATACGAAAGTGACAGCAGTAAGCCAGTATCAGCCAGAGACAAAGGTATTCGCTGAGCTGCTAAAGGAGGTCAAGGCTATCGTAAGCTCAAAAGACGACCTAGCTCTCCCGTAACAAAGGAGACGAAAGGAGCTTGGTCAGCGTCCAGGTCCGGCTAGCCCTCGGCAAATTTGGAAGCAGATGAAGTGCTATACGTGCGAGAAGCCGGGGCATATGGCTAAGGATTGCCGAAGCAATATGGCGGGAAACGGAAGGAGGAGCGCGCAGTAAAGGTCGTTGCATCTCCTACGATCCCGCCAAAGGCCTCTTAATTCGGCTAGAGAGGTCGACGGAAGTTGTTCAGAAGTAGTAAATACTTCTGAACAGCGTAAGGGGTCGTCAGAGAAATGTTCGGATCCTGACGAAAGTGAAGACCGATGGTGGTTGTAAGTTAACATCGGTGGCTATAGGATTCGAGCGTTGTTAGATCCTGGAGCAGCACGCACAGTAATGGGATCTGTAGGATTACAGATTGCCAGTGCATGCGGTTGAGAGCTTCGACCAAGCTATGGCAGAGATGCGAGAATGGCAAACGGTCATTACTCCGCCATCGTAGGCTACGTGAGTCTACCGTTCGAGATCACAGGGATCCAAAAGGACGTGACAGTTGCTATCTTACCAGAGTTAGATGCAGACTGTTACGTCGGAGTGAACTACACAAGATAGTTCAAAGCTGTATTGGATCCTTGCAAGAACCAATTGTTCTTCAAAGATGAGAACAAATATGTGGATCTCGAGCTAGCTGGACTCAGCGAGCGCAGAGTCACAGCTGTGTCTGCCATCGGGCTCGCTGACGTAGGATCAGCTGAGCGAGAGCAACTGGAGCAGTTGCTAGATCGCACGATCAGGCCGCCGGAACGTATCCTCAGATGTACTACGTTCGCTGAGCATGAAATCGAGGTACACACCGCGCGGCCAATCAAACAGAAGGATTATCCTGTCTCGAAAAAGATCGAGGAGGAAATGCATCGTCAGGTAAAAGAATTACTCGAGGCTGAAGTAATCGAACCGTCTGACAGTGCTTGATCAAGCCCTGTTGTGATGGTGAGAAAGAGTAGCGGCAAATATAGGATGTGCATCGCCTTTCGCAAAGTCAATGTTGTGTCAAATAAAGATGCATATGCGTTGCCTTTCATGGATTAGATTTTACGCAAGCTGCAGTCAGCTAGATATATCTCTACGCTTGACTTTAGTAGTGCGTATCATCAGATTCCACTGAAGCCCGAATCGAAGCCCATAACAGCGTTTACAGTACCTGGTATGGGCCTCTTTCAATATACTCGGCTACCTTTTGGATTATGCCAAGCTTTCCAAAGACTCATTGACAAAGTCATTGGATCGGAGCTCGAGCCATATGCGTACAGCTACTTGGATGACATCATCATCATTTTAACAGAAATGTTTGATGAGCATCTAAGGAGGCTCGAGCAGGTGCTCAAACGCATCGACAGTGCAGGTCTCACTATCAGCCGTAAGAAAAGTGTATTCTGCCAAGAAGAGGCAAAATATCTCGGTGTGATAGTGAACCGAGATGGATTTCGGCTCGATCCTGACAAGATCACGCCGATCATGGAATATCCTGCTCCCAGAAACCTGAAGCAACCCAAGAGTTTTCTAGGGATGGCATCTTGGTATCGGAAATTTTTGAAAGATTTGGCCACGATCGCCGAGCCACTCACTCAGCTTACAAAGAAAGCGAGGAAGTATGAGTGGCTCGAAGAGCAGGAATCGGCTTTTGGTCATATAAAAGCTTTGATTGCGACTGCTCCAGTGCTACAGCGACCACAAGCTGATGTGCAGTTTGTAGTGCAAACTGATGCCAGTGATACTGGATTGAGAGCAGTACTTCTCCAGATTATAGATGGAGAGGAGAGAGTGCTCGAGTTCGCCAGTCGAACTCTAGCCCAGGCCGAAAGGAACTATAGCGTGACAGAAAGAGAATGTCTCTCTGTAGTATGGGCCATTAGGAAATTCAGACTATACATTGAAGGGTATGAGTTCAAGGTGGTTACTGATCACAGCAGCTTGCGTTGGTTGTGCAGCCTGCACAATCCAACGGGCAGATTAGCTCGATGGGCCTTGGTGCTACAAGGTCATAAGTACACAGTGGAGCACCGGAAAGGCGCTCTCAATGACGTACCTGGCGCCTTGTCTCGTATGTACGAGAGCGCCGAACCTGATATTGGGGCAATATCTGGGGGTGATGACACTCAAGATGAGTGGTATCTCCACTGGGTACAGAAGGTTGCAGAAGATCCCACCAATAACCCGACTTATAAGGTTATAGGTGGACAACTATATCTTTACCAACCAAATGAATCGCTGATAGGCACGATCAGCGATGACGAAGCCTGGAAGCTCGTTGTGCCTGCGGGTCATCTCGGAAGAGACAAGACTTATTCCCGGATAGCCAATTTATATTATTGGCCGAGCATGTATAAGGACGTGGAAGCCTATGTTCGACGATGCACTGTATGTCAGCAGTGCAAAATCGAACAACGTTTTCCAGCAGGGCTAATAGGGCGAAGGACTGTCACTAGACCATGGCAAGTGGTTGCAGGAGACATCATGGGGCCTTTGCCCAAATCTGTAAAAGGATTCGAGTATATCTTGGTCTTTCAGGATTTATTCACGCGATGGATCGAGATTATTCCCATTCGCAAAGCCAATGCAAAAAGAGTCCTTAAGGAGCTCAAAGAGCGTATCTGTTTGAGATATGGAGCTCCTGAAGTCTTTCTTTCAGATAATGTCACGGAGTTTATGAACCGTGCCATTGATAGCTTCCTCGTAGAAAGAGGTGTGCACCATACTACGGTGCCACCCTATCATCCGCAGGCAAATCCAGTGGAGCGAGTTAATCGGTCACTGAAGACGATGCTCATGGCATTTATCGAGGAGAGCCATCGAACATGGGACGATAATTTGCCAGAGCTCGTGTTTGCCTTTAACACGGCTGTGCATAGTTCAGTGGGAGCAAGTCCTGCTCTACTGAATTATGGAAGACAGCCAATACCTCCTTCGACGATTCGTGCAGATCAAGAGCTAGCTGCTCTAGATAGAGAGCAAGCTGAAGCTCTTGAAAATTGCAACGAAAGATTGAAGATTTAATCAATCTGCGTGCTGAAGCGAGCCAGAAATCAGAGGAATCTCACATCCGGCAGGCCGCTTATTATATCGCACGACGTAGACCGGCTGGATTCGATGTAGGAGATCGTGTCTGGAAGCGGAATCAAATAGTGTCTTCTGCTATGGAAGGGTTAAGCGCTAAGTTAGCCCCCAAAATATGCAGGTCCGTATAGAATTACGGCCCAGCTCGGTTCCAATACATACGAGCTAGAAGATATAGACGGGAAGTTAATAGGACCCGTCTATGCGGAACAAATCAAGGAGTACGTCGCCGAAAGAAGTCAGATGGATCTGATGAAAATAGACGACGTCGAGACGCAACCTCCGATGGATGGAAGCGGACATGTGGCGTTGAGCGACCCGCTGCCAGCGAGCGCAGCGAGCACGCAGGTAAGCGTCACTCCACCGGGAGATGTAGCGGCTGCCTGTGTGCCTGTAACTTCACGGCCCCGCGGAAGGCCACGAAAGTTGTAAAACGAGCGGGCGTTAGAATCGAGAAGGCTGCGTCGTCAATTTCGGTAGCAAAGCGAAAGCTCGGTCGTCCGAAAGGCTCCCGAAAGCGCGTGGTTGTAGTAAATCCAGCGACTCTCTCTCCGCGTCGAAGGCGTGCCACGCATTCGTAAATCCCTCTCATTTTCCTCCCTGTTCGATTTCAGGATGGATAAAGAAGAGTTTATGCGGCTGTGCGCCCAAATGTTCAAGGAGTTGTCGATTGGGGCCAAGCAGCGCGAGGAAGTGGAGGCCTGGCGGTTAGCGCAAGAGCGCCGCCGCAAGAGGAAAAGAAGCGGGACACCCGGTGTTACATGTGCGGCACACCGGGTGTCAAAAAGTCAAAGGATTGTCCGAACATCGCGGAGCACCGGCGGTACAAAAGAGTGTAGCCTCCGGTGCCCCTTTCGTTTTCGTTTATATATTTTGATACTTTTCTAGCAATGGTTGTATTTCATTACAAGAATTTTTGCATCATCCACATAGGATCCTTACCTGTTCCTCTGATAGGTCATCGAGCGCGATCATCGAGCGCGATCATCGAGCCGTCACCGTCCTAGTATCCAGCGTCTGGGAGAGGGGTGTAACGAATTAGCGATTGAATCGCGGATTATTAAGATTTTTCTTTTAGCAAACAATTATCCTTTGCATGTTATAAATAAATATATTAAAAAAAGAATAATGTCTTTCAACAATGTTAACAATGTTCCGAGCAATAACAATACACAGTTTCTATCTAAAAATAAAATAGTTTTACCATATATAAAAAATCTGACTCCATTTATCAACAACATTTTGCGTAAATATGATATTACTGGTATCAATAAAAATATAAATAAACTCAATAATTTAATTCGACTTGGTAAAGATAGCTTAGACCCGTTAGACACAAACAACATTGTATATAAGATTAGTTGTAATGACTGTGATTGTGTGTACATAGGCATGAGTAAGAGAAAATTAAAAAAACGGAGATACGAGCATAAGCGTGACGTAAAAAATATTTCTGATAGATCAGCTCTTGCCATGCATGCATATACCACTGAGCATGCGATTAACTTTGATGACATAAAAATTATTGACAGAGAGAGTAACAAATTTAAAAGAGAGTTTTCAGAGATGATGAACATTTTTTACCATAAAAACACGATTAATAGAATGGAAGACACAAATTTTTTAAAAAACGTTTACAAAGAAACTTTGAAACTCATACAAAAACATTCTTAATGAGTAGTTAATTTTCACATACAATCTGTCTATTATTAGTACAATTTCTACATAAATAAGGTTTACTTTTCCCCCTCTCATTTAACTTTGTTCGTGATCTCGGAAGACTGTCACTATTATTATATAGATTAATACACAAATTTCCTTCTCAGTCGACAATACCGTTTGACAGGTTTAATAAAACTTTTGACTTTAAGCTTTCTGACATTTTAATAAAACATGAAGTTTTCCACGTTATTAAATAATAATGTTTTGAATATTTTCTTCCATTTTGCTTGTATAATTTTATTTCAACTTCGTTTATTTTTCTCGTTATTTTACAGTTGCAGATAAACGTTTTCGTGAGTTGTAGCGTTTTAGGATAACAAATTAAAGTTATGCATTAGTTGTTTAAGTCGTTTAAGGTACGTTGTGACTGGTTGTTCTTTCCGGATTATTACTTTTATATTAAGTGATTAAAGTTGTATACTATATATGTTTAGCCTGAAGAGGAGGGTATATGTTCTTACACCCTTGGAACGTCGTTAATAAAGAATTTTAAATGCTAAAAACAATTTACGTTCCATGATGATCGATCAAGCCTTTCACCAACTATTAAACCATTAAATGTAAACACCAGAAAAAATCAATACTCCATTATTATAATTAGACACCAGAAGGAAACTTAGGTATAGATATGAAACACTATATATACCATACGTCGACGAACGACGAGCGGTAACATTTTAATATAATAGGAGATATTTTCATACGAGTTGACTTTATCGCGAATCTCTTCTTGAGATTCTATACGAATTGTCATACTCTTCATAATTATCGTCTTCTATTTCACGATTTCCTTTAAATTGGAATGCTTCATTGTCGAAGTTTTCATTCCATTCAATGTGCATAGCGGTGTATTCATTTGAATGTACTGACACGCTTACGTATTGAATTTTTTCATAATTATTTTTAATCAATAGGTTTATCTCATTAAATCTGCTATCGATTTGCATTTGCAATGATTTTAGCGAATCGTAGCCAATTATGCAATCTTTAATTAATTTCGGAACTATGACATAAATAATCGCCGTTCTCGATTTCCCGAATTTTGTCTTTAGTAATTTTTGAATTTTTAGCCGAACAGATTTCGCTCCTGTGGCTGATCCTTTAATTATTTTACCGCTTATAGGGAAAATTGTACGATTCTTTAATATTCCATAATTATTATAATAAAAATTTTTCGATAGGCACGTTATTTCACTGCCTGTATCTATTAAAGCGTTTACTTTAATACCTTCAATTTTAATTGAAATTTCAGGACAGTGTATGATTTTTATGTTCATGCCTTTTGGTTCGATATCGTATCTCAGCTCCTCTCGTGGATCTTCAAATATAGATACAATGTTAATTGCGTTATCGTAATCATTATATTCTATACTTTTATCACTATTCACGACTTTATCTAGTTTTCCGACTTGTGTTCATTTATGCTTAATAAAAGTTTATCCAGTTCAACTTCTTCGTTTAAATTCAGAGAATTATCTGCGCTTTTATATTTAAATTTATTAGCACTGCTTTTATTATAATTTGTAAACTTTTCAGTAGTTTTGAAACGTTTGGCTGATCTGCGCTTTTATTTTCGCGAATTTTATTCACATTCATATTACTTTTATTATCAAATTTTAGAGCATGAACAGAGTGGCTTTCTTTGCCCCCC
>UELV01136099.1:0-14280 GCA_900490015.1 Megastigmus stigmatizans | reverse complement strand
CTCTTTCTCTCTCTCTCTCTCTCTCTGTTACCCCCACGAACGAAGGTTTTGTGGAATTAACAATTTTTTATGGCTCTCAGCGCTACGGGAAACATAGTCTCGGTGCTTGGCAATACGGCTTTTACAATTTTATGCAGAGACCCTATATATAGAGTTTCAGGAAGCCACTAAGCTTTATTTATATTTCGTGTGGCTTATGTACACGATTGGCGAATTGTTCTTGTAAAATTTTATGTTCGCTGCGACAGGTTGTTATAATTGAATAGATGCGATAGCTGAAACGATCGAGTTTAAATATACTCGTCGAATGTGACGTTCGATGTAATGGAACTTGAGATTCACAAAGCTTGAGAATGAATTCTCACACGTTTAGAAGCATATATTGGTTAAAATTAATAGACCTTATCTGCTTTAGCTTTGTGAGAAATTTCCTCTCTATTTTTAATTCGTACGGTTTGAATTAAAAAATAAATAAGAGATTGTGCAGCGCAAACCTATATGTAAAAGTGCATGTCGGCAATCTTATTGATTTTAAAATGCATGCGTAGATCTCGCTTAATGCCCGCTCTGAAATCCAAGAAACTTTTCTCAAGCCCGCTTTTGTTTGAACTTGGAGCCGCGCGATATAGGCACGTTATACACTCGCGTATGTATATATATATGTACGAGAGAGAGAGAGAGAGAGAGAGAGAGAGAGAGAGGGAGAGAGAGAGAGAGAGAAACACCGAGCGCCTTGTACGATCTGCGCGGCAACCTCACGATTTTTACACGCGCGCCTGGGATTTTCATCCTCCGTCTGCGAGCGATAACACGGCCGACTAGAATACGTGCAAACAACCGAGCGAATACACCTAGGATTAACTTTCCTTCAATTATCTCCCTGACTGATTTTTCTTCATTTTATTTATTAATTTTTTGTTTGCTGAAATTTTACGTCAAATCCTTTTGCAACGATACGGAAATAAGAACGCGACGTGGGAATTATTGCGTTGCTTCTGTGGAATCGGGTTGATGTGTATCGGGAACGGTTGAGTAATGAGCTTCATTTGCACATATGTAACTGATAAAATCTAAATATGTTTCAATGATTTACGATACTTGCATCTAATTATCGAGAGTACAGAAATAAAAGAATCTTTAATAATTATCCAATTATTGCTTCTAATGAAGTGTGTTATACTTAGCACGTGATGCGTTCGGGAAATATATTATGTTGTTGCAACAAAAAATTTACGACTACCTTTATTTACCTAATTCTATAGTATACAACGACATTTATTGGTAAATTGACGATTTAATCGTACTGTCGTAAAATTCTATTAGTAACTTATATAGTCTAAGAGCCAAATAGGGTTTCGTGGTCAATCAGAGTACCTCACCTCCGGCCAACTTATTCTTAGGTATTTTGACCTCCCGAATCCAAAAATCTTGGTCGGAATGTCTGAAAGTAGTTCATTTAAGTGTTATTAACAAATTAAATGCTTAAATGTTTGTAAATCTTTATTATTATAGATGGTTGAATTTTTAATGCGTCAGAAGATGCAGTGTTTCATAACAAACATTTTCTTTTTTGAATTTTTGAAAAAGATCAAATATAACCAAAGTTATTGCAAATTTAGTGCAACTACCTTACGTTTCCCGTCTTCGCGCGAACTATTGTTACTAGATGTCTACTTCTATTTTGAAGTTTGAACTTTATTTTATAATAAAAATAAGTCAACTTTATTAATTTTTATTATTAACCGTTAATAACAGCCTAAAAACATGTCAAATTTTAACAAAAATGCTGATTTAATTTGTTTACGAGGCTTATTGTATTGTTTAAGGAGGTTGACTTGCTACACTGTGAAAAAAAATGTCTTGCATTAAATGACATTCATTTAATGTTAATGAACGTGGATTTGAATATGGCGAATTGAATATTCATTTAATATTAATGAATATTTCACTTGTACAGGTGACTTCTATCAAATGCGCCGCATCTTAATAGTTAAGAACTTAATAGTTAAGAAACGTACGTTAATAGTTAAGATCTAGAGCTTCATAACAAATGTATTCGTTCTTAATATAAGTGATATTCATTAATTGTACAGTTAATGAACCGTTCATTTAATGCAAGACATTTTTTTTCAGTGTACCGTAGTAACAATAAGTTTACTACACTCCGCCGTGTCTCTCTAGCCCTTTTACACCGATATGTATCCGTTAGATTTTAAAAAGGACTGTACACTAGCGCGATTGATGCGGGAATTAATAAAAATTCTTTTGACTTCAACGCGCCATTGCTCGTAAGCATGTGCATGAAATTTTTCGAAACTTTGGCTAAATATTCTTCAATATATATTGAATCTGATACTATATGTTAAAACTTTCAAATATAGTTCGTAATAGGAATAAAAAATACAAAGCAAAAATCCATTTTTAATGTTGTACATTTTCTTTCAAACGATAAAAGTGTTCTACGAATTTTGGAATTTCAACATTATCAAATAACATTATTCGATAAAGCCTAAAGAAGGTTTCGGTGAAGTTTCAGGCCAAAATATTCCATAGATCAAAAGATATGAGTGTTTTTGTATTGGTGCGCGCGAGCGTCGCGAGCATTGCCACGTATTCATAACATTTCGGCACGTGTGTAATGTGTCGCTTTACTCGCGCGAAAAACGTCACATGAACAAAATAAATACGAATACTTAAGCACATCGAATTTATTCATATACTTTTTCAAATTTACCGCGCTCCAGATTTCTCTTCTACGGCTTTTAGCATTGTCGTTTTTTTTGTAATGTTTTCTCTCTCCTCCTTTGCTTTTCTTACATAAAACTCTCAACTGTAAAATTCTTCGAAAAGTTCTTATGATAAAATAAAAAAATGTCTCTGTTCGTATAGCTTGGTATAGAGAATACTTGTTAAAAGACGAAATTTTGAGGATCGATTTCTCGATTTCGGGAAGTTACAGTTTTTTGAAATTTTAACCAGGTATAAATAATGCTATTTTAATAATATAAAAAAAATTTAAATAAAATTACTCGAAAATAAAAAAAACCAGTGAACTTCCTTAACTTCGATGAAAGGCCAAAAAATTTATGAGATATTTACATTCGCTTGATGAATACTCGGACGTCTAGAGCGTGATAAGCAATAAGCTTTTATTGTTAATTAATTTGTGACTAAGTAGTAAAAAAATATTAACTATTAATATAATTACTAGGATTTATAATATTTACATAAGTAATAAGAAATCAATGCCTCGATTTTTTAAAGTTTTTATTCATTTAGTACAACCACGTGTGACTATAGACTTGTTATAAATAAGTGAAGACCTGCTTGTAAATAAAATACTGTCGCGCTTGGTGCAAAATTTCAAATTTGATGGATTTTTAGGCTGTTATTAATTATTAGCCTGATTGACCCATTTAGTCAGCCTGTCCCTATCTGTGTGCTTTTATCTTATAGACGCTCATAAAAAAGAACAAATAAATCAATTTCATTCAATAGATTTTTGTTATGAAACTCGAGTTATAATTTATCAGTTACATTGCAAAGTAATACGTTTTAAGCATTTGTGAATACTCTAAAGTACCGCGGAATACACTTTTTCTAGTTTTAGTACACACATAGAGGACACATTAATACGGACAGAATCGTTTTATTTTAATTTAAAGAAAAAAATTATTCAAAACTCCTCTTAATAAAGAAAAAAAATTGTGTACTTTTAAGAAAGGGTTGAAAATTATAAATCATACTTTTGCTGATCAAAAAGATCAAAATGAAAACTATAATGCATTTATAAATGAAAAAATTTTCTTAATGACACAGTAATCGGAACCCTATTCATATCATTTAGGTGATACTTGTAGTTAGCGTTATGTAAGTGCTCTTATTAAAAAAAAAAAAAAAAAAAAACTGACGTAACTCTTTGCGTAAAAATGTCATTTGTGCAGTAGACTATGTTGACACGAAAAAATGCCGTTTGCCTCGGGTAAATAAACGCGAGCTTCATAGTCCATGATTTTTCTCTCCCAAACGAACAATTAACCTAATCTCAAAAAGATATCAAGCGGATTTTTCTGGCCGTGTAAAGATCTTATCAGGTCGCTTATAGACTGCGGAAGAATCGTCTTGGCACGAAAAATACTACCGAGCGATCCTATTGTCGTATCGTGTCGGGTTAACAATTTTATCTGGTCATCGAATTTAATGATTAATTATAAACTCATTGCAATTGTTCGTGCAGTAAACAGCAGTCTTATCCTTCGCATCGTCAAAACGGCACGCGTTTATATACGTAAAAACCAGGTACTTATAATAAGCTTTACTTAAATAAGGCAGTATTCGAGTAAATTCAAAATCATGATTATACGAGATCAGAGGACCTGAGGAGCTGTGGGAGGCCGTCTAAGGAGCAGTTGGAGGTCGACCTCATGAGCGCAAAGGGCTTTTAGGTACTAATTTTATGTAGAGATATGAGTTGGCAGGTGGGGAAGGGGGAGACTCTCGCTCTCTCTCTCTCTCTCTCGTGTTGCAGTGCCCCGGCGTGCCATCACTCCATATCCCGCAGGTGCCGTAATCCGTATCGCGCGACTCCTGCACACGTACATACGTACACCGACTGTGTACATGTGTGTATGCGCGCGCGCGGCAGATTCTCCGAGTGTGTCTTTCTCTCTCGCCTGTGCAGTAAACTCAATGTTATGGCTTGCGATTCAAGTTGTGGCCGGCGGTATAGGAGGGAAGGCCAATGCACGTGTCGCTTGCAGCGGAATTCTGCGCCGTGCTAGTTGGCCTTTTTATCTTGGAACTTTGAGGAGTTTGGGGCTAAATAAGGAGATGAATAATTGGAGGGGTCGCTTAATTTTTATTTTTATTTCGATCTTTTCATTTCAAACTGATCCACTAAATTTTCACTAAATATATATATATATATATATATTGATTCGTTCGAGTTATGACGATTAATTGAAAGCAATGATAATCTCTTCGTTGGATTCACGATAGAATCGGACTCTCATATTTTTCAACTGCATATCGATGATTATTATTTTTGAATGAGCCATCAGATAATGGACTCCTGCTTATTTTCTTTCAGATAATATAGAATTTGAAAGGCTGAAACGGGCCAATAATTCATAAGCACGTATACCGTAAGTATCTTTTGAAATTTACTGCTTATCACATTGTAGACATCAGCGACATAATACGATAAATTTTATGTGCACTGCACATAAAGCTAACATGTATACTCAAAGCCTTGTAAAAATCACGACTTTTCAATAATTGCGTTAAACGACCTGTCTAAAAATTCAAATTAAGCAGACCTCGCGGATACCTCGCCTATATAAGATCTTTGCTGTACTTAAATCTCTGCTCTATACTCGATCGCACTATTCAATAAATCATATATGCTTATAGAGCAGTTTCGTGAGTGTGTATACAATGTGCACGGGTGAGTGCACAACAGCACATAGGACGAAATATTTTGTCGTTCTCGCGGCGTGTTTATATATATATATATATATAAGTCAACAAAAGTCATACTCGCCGCGATAAGACTGGCGTATAATAGCCAGATCGCCGTCAGGCGGCAGGTTTTGCATGATGCACCGCAGGATCGACTTCGTATATACACATGCACACACACACACACACGCGTACACATACTCACACATGTAAATATATATATGTATAGGCGCGTTCGCGAGCCTTTACTTTATAGACGTCATAAAAAAGGCAGAATAAAAATAGGGAACATTTTTACAGTTCGATCATTAAAGTCGGCTCGCGGCCCGCGGAGCGAGAGATATCCGCCAATTATAGCCTCTCCTCGCCTTTTTCTTTTCCCTCCTCCTCCTCCTTCTCCTCGCGTGTGTATATCAAAGCTCTGCGCGACCTCGTACCTTCCGCGTGCTGTGCATGTTCCCCGCATTTTTTTTGTCCCCTCTTATACTCCTTCAACGCTGCCGCCGCCGCCGCCGCCTCTGCGGCTTTACGTATGCAGCCGCTGGCTCCTTTTGGGGCCGCCGGAAAAGTTTCTCGTGTGTGTGTGTGTGTGTGTGTGTGTGTGTGTGTGTCTGCACCGCGAGTGAGCTGTAAACCGATTCACCTTTTTTTAATGAGCCAACCGAGCTGGACGATGATGCAGTCGATCGAAGGGCGCACGGCTATAATGACGGACGGCTTAAAGCTTGCCTCGTCTCTCTTTCTCTCTCTTTCTCTCTCTTTCTCTCTCTCTCGCTCTCGCTCCTTTTTATGCTGCGATGTGAATCGCGACGTTTTTTTTTTGACGAAATGTATATATGTGTAAATGTATATCGACGCGCTCGAATGATCGTTTCCTGGAATTTCCGAGACCGGCGCTCTTTTTATCGCGCGAGATTTTTCTCGGAGAAGTGGAGACGCGATGATGGGCCACGTTTTATGCGTGATTTCCTGGACTGCAGTTTTACAACGGTTAGTCCTTAAAATTATTATTGTTGCTCTTATTATCGGTGTTAATCTCGCGGCCGGAGTCAGCGGACGACGTCGTTTGGACATTCGCTTCGACCGTTTCCAAGGGTTTCTTTTTTTGACTTTCTTAAGTGCACGCAAACTTAATTACATCTTATGCAATCAATTTTATTTTTTCGCGAGGCCAAGACAGTAAAAAATATATTTGCTTCAGTCGGCGGAAATCGAATCTTCGTTGTAAGTTAACGTAACATTTTTTCTTAACAGATCGCTTCGTTAAAATACAATCAAGTTTTTTTTTTTTTAAAAAAAGTTGGAATAATCAGCAGCCACAAATTTGATCAGCTGTTCCCATTGCAGTAGCTGCAGGTAACGGTAACTAATTATCAACAAGATTTGTCGAGCCTTTGTTTTACTAAGAACTTTCCAAGTTGATCTAATTATTCTCTCCGTGATATGATTGTTTGATATTCCGCATAAAAAGTTCCACATTTATGCTAGTAAGAAGTAGTAGATGAGTTAAAAGAGAAAAAAAAGTGCTTTCTCACTGCAGCAGCAGAACAGCGACACTTACCGAGAGAAAAGATCATCTGATTGTCCCGAAAACCGCAAGAGTTGACTAGTTTCGCAATAAAATTGGGAAATGCGATACCCGTTGACTACCGCAGCGACTGGTTATGCGAAGGTCCCAAAGGGTTGTCATTGAACATAATGAGCGTATGATAATTTCACGTTCTTTGACCAAGCGTTCGCCGCTTTATTATTATAGGCCACAATAAATTACGAGTTATTTTCGCCTCGTAACCCCTTCCTAATTCGTTCCTCCTGCACAGGCCGTCGCTGCGAGCGCTATTGGCCTGTCGAAGCTCTGGGCCCTTGGTCACTGACGCGCGCGCGCGCGCGACTCTGCAATAAAGATTTTCCAAACACTCGCTGCACTGTCTCTCCTTCTTACCTCCTTTGTCGCTATGACTAGCCGGCCAATTAATTCATTGCTGTCGTAAAAAATTAGTGCTGTTTTTCAATCTTTACTTGAATTGCTAAAAGTCGGTTCATAAACTTTATTAATGCCTTTAATTTACCGTCATTCACTTTTTTATAATGTTCTTTTATTGTTTCTATTAGCTTCAATAATCTCGTAATCTATCCGATTATTGCACTTTCTTCACTATTGTTGAGTAAACATACGTAATTCAATGTACTGGACTAATATTTATGACTTTCAAGTCATTTATCTGCTATATATATAAAAAAAAAAGAGGATGCGTATTCTTCTAAAAAGTGAGAAGATTTATGACTATACTTGTAAATAATTTTAAATGAAATGGATATTAATTTTAAGAATGTAAAATATAGAGAATAAAGTACTAATTATTTGGCGGATTATTGCGTTTTTGTTCTACTTTCATATTGGCTTCAATTTTATGATTATTGAAAATATCATAGTGACTACTTTAACATTGGATTCTAGTCCGTTGAAAATAAATAAATAAATAAATTTTAATCATTTTCGAATTATCCTGCAAATTTTGATCCTCACATTTTTCCATGCTTTATTTTAACCCATTAACGACCAAGACCCAGATTTTCAACAACTTTTTCAAGGCTTTTTTTCAACTAAAATAAAGGTATGAAAAAATTTGAAAAAGATCATATCCGACGTATTTTGAGCTGTTCTTTCGAATGGTGATACCGATTTTTTGTTAAAGTACTCCGGAAAAAAATATATGGCGTGTTTTTCACGAAAAAAAGTTAAAAAATTTGGAAATTTTCAACTTTATGAATTTTTTTCATAAGGAAAATGCAATGACAATAATTCAAAATACTGTAGAAAAGTGCATCGAGGTTCAAATATTACGGGAAATTTTTTTTCACGAGATATGAAATGACAGCTTCTGCTCTTGATCTGCGGGTCTCACGATACAAAAAAGACTATAAATTGCTTAGCATATCAGTTTAATGATATAGTCGAATTAATAGATAGCATAATGAAATCAACGCATTACGAGAGATAGTAAAAATCAAATAAATATGGTAATTTACAGAGAAATCTTTTAGTCGGCAGAATAAATTAAGTAAACTGGTCTAATCAAGTTCTCGAGTAAACTTGATAAGTCCCATGGCTTGTTTTCCCATAAACAACTCAATTAACGCATTTACTAACTATTTTCGTTTTCGCAACATCAACCGTTCTCGTCTCTTCAATGTGCATATATGGATTATCATAATCAGCGCTCGCCGCACAAAAGAGGTGAAATAAACCAAAGCAAACCTCGAAGCAAGTGCGCAAACAAACTCATCGGTACTAAGAGCGAGAGCCGAGATGTTCCAGCCATTAGCGGCGCGAGCTGGTCCGGAGTACAGGGAAAAAAAATCCGAGTCGCTATTTACACCGCTGCACTCAAGCCATTATTGCTGCTCTCATGCTCGAGCATAAAACGCAGCTGAAATCAACAGTTAATCGCCAGATTATGTTTTCATGGGCGTATCGGGACACGAGACGCAGATGACAAAAAATAAGTCTCTGTTGCTAGCTACAAGGACCCAATACATGCAAATTCGATCACCAAGGAGTCGTCTGCTCGAGTGGCCTGCACACTGGGTCGTGCAGGGAGTACAAAAAAAACGTGAGATGCGGGTCATTTATACACCCAGGTCTATAAGGGACGGATCAAAGGGCTCGGGTTTTGGTCGGGGTTCTTTAAAAACCCCCGTAGTAGATGAGGATCTCGTGTGCACCTAGTGACCGATCGCGCGTGCTTTTCCGACTGGATGTAACCGTAATTCCCAAACGGGTCCCCTCTAGTGCAATTTTCGCATTGTTCTCCGAGAGCCCTAATTGACCCTCAATTCACCCGAAAAGCTTATATATGAACAGTTAGGTCGAACAGCCAGCCTATACGTATATAGCCGCACGGCAAAACGGCACAGTGGCTCTCACTCTCATTTTTATTGATGATTTTGTAACGCGTAAGTAGATCCCTACAAATCTGCTGTGCCCGGCTCAGAAAAATCGGTTGCGCACAATGAGTACTAGAGACTCGGGGGCAGACCACCACCGATGCTCTCTTTGTAATTGTCAATGGTATATAACCGTGCGCTTGCTTGAATATATATATATATATATATATATACAATACGAGAGTGCACTTTACTGCGCTTGCAAGGAGACATCGGTAAGGAGGGCATGAAAAGCTGCCGCTGCCCGCTGCTGCCGCAATGCAGGCTAAAAGGCAAAGGCGGGCCTGAGAATTGGAGGAAGCGTGACAAGCGTCGCTTGTACCCGGCGTCGATTCCCTGCGCAATTAGGTTATGACGCACGTAAACCAATGCAAGATGCACGAGTGCCGATGCAACGTGGTGAGCTTGTATAGCGGAAGCGTTGCAGCTTTTGCCTTCTTTGCGCTGCAACACTGCATCGGCTCGTCGTTTGCATATACGCGCGTGATAGATTTTTCGTATTCTTATTTTGTTTTAGACGTTGTAAAAGTTTTATTGATTGCAATTAATTCATCACAATAATTTAAGTGGCTCTGCTTTCTAGAAGTATAAAAGTTTTGTAGATTGGTATTCGATGTGGATTATGACGATTTTATCTTTGAAAGGTAATTTTTTCGATTATTATTAGTGGATTGATTCGATACCTGGTTAACGGGACGCCGGAGAAGCATACTTACCGACGATTACAGTTTCATACTTTTTTCGTTCAATTTTTAATATTTTAACATTTTTCGAGTTGAGCCCAATTTTTTGTATTACACAGAATTTGACTTAATTTGCAAAATGTTAAAATATTGAAATTGAGCGAAAATAGTATGAAACCGTAAACGTCGCAGCTGTGCTTCTCAAGTCTTTATAAGTCCAGGTACTAAAGTTTTCACTTCTTAATCGGGATAAGATTAAATTGACAAGAGGATGATCTTGATCCTGCTTATAATGCGCATACCCTAATCTTTTCGTCAAGTTGATTATAGCTGCCCACTGGATTCATGTTTAGACCGAGTCGAGTATAGAAAGTAGCTCGGCAAAAGGAAACTATACCGTCTTAACAAGCTAACAAATTGTGCGTACCACGTGCCATGACCACTGGCCGTTATAGCCGTCACCTTCCATGTATTATCTTTCATGTAACTAAAGCGCATATATGCCTCCAACAAATCAGACAATTTTCTATTCTGCATATATAAACCGCTTGATAGAACCCTTAAACTATTTCTATTCTGTATCAGATTTTACATCAGTATTAATCCATTAACGTTCAAATGGACATAATTTATGCTCATTTAACAGTACTAAAATTGGGCATCTAAAGATCCTTTAAAAATACCAAATACCAGTCTTGTCTTTCAAATACTGACATTAAAATTAGTCTAGAGATCAATTTAAAAAAAGTTATACCATATTTTTGATAAAATACTGAATTCTCTGAGACTCTTTTAGAACATTAAGAAATATTACTTATGTCGACTGTACTCTACTATAAACTGACAAAGATTTTTCTATTGGTCTTACAGTCTAATCAATATTAATGGGCAATCAGATTGCCCTTGTTTATAATCACCCCCGCAGAATCTGAAATAAACTTATATTTAAACCTGAAAAAACATATATTAGTAAAGGACAATCTGATCGCCCCCCACCACCCAAACGCCCGACGTTTCGAGCCCGCTCCGCACGGAGAAAAATGTGCTACTAATTTAGTAGCAAACGGCTGCTACTAAAACAGTATCAGACCTCTGCTACTAAATCAGTAGCAAAATGCTACTAAATTTGCCGCAGTAAATGAAAGCCATTTAAAAAATCTTTCACATTATGTCAATAGCTTGTACTCGTAGGATTGGCTCAAAAGATATATGATACAAAATTTTTGAAAAAGCAAATGGGAAATATAAAAGGGTTTTCGGTCGCGCCCTCGGATCTTATATTATAGTTTTAAACAAGAAGTTTAATAAATGCTATTAAACTATATCCTTAATAACAAATTTAATTAAAAATTTATGCTTGCTTGCTATTTATACTCAACGAAAAATTTTGTTTTCTTATGTTATAGCTAAAATACAGTATTTAGAAATTCTTAAAATGTGTGCCATTTCGAAAGGCACATGACGTACATTACGTGAAGAGCGTATAATAAGTATATATTTTGCTTTATATCATTAATATCATTTGCAATTTTATATTGCGAAACTATTGTTATTGTAAAATGAATACACTAATTCAGTATCTCGCGTAATTAAAAGTGTTTTCTAACACAAAAATTTACTTGAGGGTTTTATATATTTATTTATAGGTCTCTAATTGCAAATATGATCACAGATTAGTAATTTTATATTGTAAATTTATTTTTATTGCAAAATTGATAAACAAATTTAGAATACCACACAGTTGAAAGAGTTTTCTAGCGAAAAAATAGACTCAGAGGTTTATTAAAAGAGTAAAATGATCATATTCTACTTTATAAAAGAGTAATTTGTAAATATTCTACTTTAGAAAAGTATAGAAAGTGCGATTTGTGTATATTTAATCAATTCAATCAATTCAATCTTTAATTAATTAAAAATCTATTGGGGCGTTTTTCGATCATCGCTAATTATAAATTTGATATTAGATTTGCTTAACCTGCAAAAATATCGCTATTTTTGTTACAATATATATACTTTCAAAACATTTCTTGAATTTTACCAAGAAATACAATTAATTGTATAATAAATAATTGCAATATAGATTATTGTAATTAAAAATACATTAATATGGTTTGATTTCGGTTGTCTATACGAGTCAATCTTTTATTCATGATTTATTACATTTATTACAATACGGATATAATAAATCATCAATAAAAGATTAACTTGTATAGACAACCGAAATCAATCCGTATTAATATACTGAGCAACGAGTGTTTTGAAGGATGAATGTAAAAATACATTATTTAATTTTTTAGATGCCATTTCTACACTATTACATTGTGACTATTTGTGATGAGGATGAAGCTTTGGAAAATCGAACTGTTATCGTCCCAAATGATTATGTAACAAGAGATAATGCTAATCAATCATTTGTACAGTACTTAGCACTCCCGTATGGATCGGAAGATGAATTCTTAATTGAAAGTTTTGTTACAAAACAACTTATGCCACCAGAGAGTTGGCCTAAGTATAAGTGTTTAGTAAAATCAATTGCAGGTATAACTTAAACTCCTAAGATTAATTTTAACTTCAATTTTTATAAACTTGTTTGATTTATTAATATATTGTTTATATTTGTAGCCTTGTACCGTGAAGCTTGTTTATTAATGGAATCTAGCAAAATCAAGAAAAAAATTCCTAAAGAAAATGAATCTCGTACTGTATCTGATAAGATCAACGCTGCTAATATATCACTCAAAATGACTTGCTGCATGCACCCATTATATTTTCGGCCAGCAATGAAAATAGTATTAGCAATAAAAGTACCAGATTTGATGCAAAAGGCATCAACAAACAATCAAAACAACGACAACAAATTACAAACAAGACATCTAAATCAAATCAGAGTGTAATGACACCGGTAAACCAAAATGTCCTCAAAAAAGATATTGTAACATGAAAAAATGGTGAATGTTTTACGATTCAGAAGGATTAGGTCATGAATCTACTTTTTTATATGCCTGAGGTAAATCTGAGCACATCGCCACCTGGGTGTTCTCATCAACGTACATGTAAGTACTTAACTTTTTATCATTCATATTCGGATTATTAAAATTACTAATTGATATCATATATCCTTTTAAGTTATTATTTATATTATATAAATAAAAATATGCATGAATTTATTTTTGCATTTATTTTTAATTATTGAACACGAATTATTCTTTTAGTATCTCCGGCTTCCAAAACATTTGACCAAAGATCACCCAGAGTGTCTGGATCGAGCACTCGAGATGTTACTGGATTGATGGAATCAGGTATATACTTATATTTACAATATTTACACGTACTTCATCAATATTTACATAAACTACATAAATGCATCTACTGTGCACTCTGTCAACAGGTTCAGGTGCTGTAAATATGGGCAATTTGGCTACAAAAGCAGATTTAAAAAGTAAAAATTTTTATAAACATTTAAAAAAAATTAGATACTATAGTTATATATGATATATTGTAATATATTTACAGAATTGCAGAAGGCAGTTATTGACTACTTTGAAAGTAGAGTAACACCTAAAATTTCGAGCATGCAAACTGATATGCAGGAGATGAAAGCCATAGCATTCGAAAAAAGGTCTCTAAATGAACAAATACTGCTACGAATTTCCATTCAAAACCATGCAGGAATTTCAGGATTTCGATAATTCTTTAGCACTTAACAGAGGAGATATCCGTACAAATCTGGTATAATCTTTGTAATCATAAATTAAACAATTCTTTTTATGAAATTATATTTGTTATACATACATTTACTTTTCAGCGAAAGCATATTGTAACAACATTAGCTACGACTACAGAAGTATCAGATAATTTAACAATTTTTATGAAAAGATTCCTAGCTCGAGAAGAATTGCTGAGCTTCACTTCACAAAAAAGAAGGAGGGGAAGCTTCTTTTTAAAGAGACCTCGTTTTATAGATTCTTAAGAGGTAAAGATTTATTGTTTATAATTTCAAATGCATGTAATATATAGCAGATACATGTATGGGTGTATGTATATGGGTCAAAAAAATACTTTTTTAAAAAACTGTGCGCACGGGGTCCGGGGATCGGGCTGAAATTTTGAGGACTTATTGGGTATTATAAAAAAATAATCTGTACACAATTTCAGCCCTCTATATGCCCTAGAAGCGGAGATATATACA
>UELV01136097.1:0-12535 GCA_900490015.1 Megastigmus stigmatizans | reverse complement strand
ATCAAAAACCGAGGTAACGGCTATATTAGTTCACTTGCGCAGCGCTTGCGCGGTATAGTAGTACGTCAGCTATCCAAAACTGGTACGTCAGCCGTCCCAAATCAAAAGACAAAAGTTACTTGTGCATTTGGCGCTGCGGGTGTATTAGCCTGTACGTCTTTTATACAAAACTTTTTTCAGTGTATAACTCGTAGGTTTTATACATTTCCTCTTTATATCGGCTTGGCATCACTGGAAAGTGGAACGGAGCATAATAATTTCATAAAGCTCTGTGAAATATGAATAAAAAACTTTTTGTGAACAGTCCGAAGGCGGCGCTTATGAATTTATGGCTTATGGAGATTGGAGAGGCGCCTGGACTCGCGCAGCTCACATTCCTCCAATTTCCTGATTTATAGAATGTTAAGAAGTTTTACGCATGATTTCAAGATAAGAATTTACTTGAGTTTCAACTCTCATTTTAAGTTTCAGTACAGGTTACAATTGTTACAAAGCTTATGATACATAACAATATTGTCTGAAAGTCCTTAATCCTCCGATTTTTCATATTTGAGAATTTCTGTTTCTTCTTCAATCACTTTTTTGATCTTGATCACATTAATTTTGTTACAAATTTTTTTAGTTTATAAAGAAGAGTCCAAAGCTGATTTCTATTGATTTTTAATAGTTAATATTGTTATTAATTTTTTTATTTCGAATGTTTTAGGCTTATTATGTATACAATAACTTATCACTATTTACTATTTACCTCTTTACGAGACAGGTTCCAATATATTACAGCATCGCATTTATTTTACAAAATTAAAAGTTCATCACATTTAAATTCCAATACTTAGATATCTAAATCCAAAATTATTGCTGTCTTAATTTTGCACCTTTAGTTTTAAAGTATGAATTTCTGATAGGTATAATAGGCTCCACTATACTAGTTCCTTCGGAATTTTTAGAACTATATATGTATACCTATAAACGGTAGCTGGTAATTGATAAAGTCACAAAGAGTCAAAGATGTGAAAAAGTCACTAGTCTTCGTATAAAATGGCGATAATCGTGATTTTGTTTGGGTGTGAAGTCTAATGCTTTTTATTGTAGGTGTAAGTTGAAATAGGCTGTTAATTTTTTTTTATTACGTAAGAATCAATTAATTATAAAAATGGCAAGTATTTCAATATCGGCTGTTAGACCTCGGACAAGTATTCTGGATAAATCTCTAAGTAAAGGCAAAGGGGAGGTTAGTTTAAGTTGTTATGCCCTTCTTTTTTCGGAACTAGTACAATATTGTCAAAACAGAGTTTACACGGTTCCAGAACTACAAAACAAGTAAGTTATTTTATTATTATAAGTACTTTATGTTATTATTGTACCTCATAAATTTATCTCTGCGATATAAATTGTAGCTACTTATATGAATAGCTTTCATTTTATTTTAAAAACTATCTATAAATTATCAAAATTTAAAGAAAAATTAATTACAATAAATTACTGATCTTCAGATTATCTGAAATGGGAGCTGAAATTGGACATCGGGTGACAGACTTATTGGTGGTTCGAGAAAAAGGTGGAAAACGAGAAATAAAGTTGTTAAACATTTTGTTGTTTATTAAAAGTACTCTTTGGAAATCCTTGTTTGGTCGAGAAGCTGATAAGTTGGAACATGCAAATGATGATGAACGAACATACTATATTATTGAGAAAGAGTCATTGGTAAATAAATTTGTTTCGGTCCCCAAAGATAAGGGAAGTTTAAACTGTGCTTCTTTTGTTGCTGGTATAGTTGAAGCAGTTTTATGTGATTGTGGATTTGTAAATATTTTCAATTGATTTCAATAAAACATTAATAACGGTATAATTATTGTAGAATAAAACTAAAATTATATTTTTAGCCTGCAAAAGTGACTGCCCATTGGCATAAAGGAACAACATATATGGTGAAATTCGATGATGCTGTTATTGCACGTGACAAGCAACTTGAAGACCGATGATAAGCTTCATAGTATAAAATTATTTACATATGAGCTATTACTTAATTAATTTTGCAATTCTTGTTATAATTCAAGAACTATTTAATTATTTAGGTTTAATATTTATACATTACAAATTCTTAAATTTTCATAGGTTTATAGATATTTTATTATTTGTATGTGTGGGCCTGTTGCTTGTGCCCCAATGCAAATACCCCTGAAATTTATAGAAATCAATAAAATAACTTTTTCTGAATTATAATTTTATTTTACTCAAGCATATACAGTTTCATATTTATTTTTTACTTGTTTATGTACTTCAATTAAAAATGATGTATATGGAAAATGAAAATGTATATATTAAATGATTTCAAAAACAAGTTTTAACAATTATAATCGATATTTATTTCACCCTTTGTCTACTTCTATTAGACTTAAATTTCAGTAGTTTTATACGAATTTCCAATCTCTATCTTGGTAACTCACTTGACCAGTTCTATATCTAAGTTCTTTTGCATCCTGCAAAAAATAGAATTTATCATGTTATACAAACGCTAAAAATCAATTTAATTTAGTATAAAACTAGTATATAATAGGTTTTATGCTTAAAAATTTGCTATTAAATAATAAAAGTATTATATTTTTTGCATATAGATGGTACTTTGTTAGGTCAAATAGTTTTATAAGATACTAATGACTACGAAAGTTGTGAAGCAGTTACATATAAAAGGGATGGATAGTCTTAGCTGACTGGCATGACACTATTTTCATTCTAATAAAAAAATGTACATATATTTATGCAAAATGATGACATCATAGTACTTCCTTGGATTATAATCTGACATCTCACAAGATTTCGAGCAGATGTTTAATCACTGCTGGAAACCACATTTTCACAAAGCTTCTGTATCGTTTACTGAAATGTGAAATTTTTGTGGACACGCCATTGCTACAAATTTTTAAATATTGGTTTAAATCTTTGTGAAATGTTAAATTATGGATCAAGGAAAAGTATTTCTTATAATACTTTTCCTTTCAAATAATTTTTTTACTAGAATCAAAATATGCAAATATTGTAATGTTGGTAAGATAAGAACTATTTTATTATTACATACTCTTACATTATACAGAATATCAAATAATTTACATTTTATTAGAATATATGTTTGTGGCTGAAATGTATTAAATGATGGAAAATGATCCTTATGAACCAAATAATAAAATTTATTTGATGACCAATGTTTCAAATATTTTTATTATTATATGTAATTTAAGGCCCTGATGAGGGTTGTATTGTAATAAAAACGTCCAAAACGTTAGCCATCAAGTAAAGAGTTGATTATTTGGTTCATAAGGATCGTTTTCCATCATTTAATAAATTTACATTTTGGTATATGGTTTTAGTTTCAAATTTGAATTTAATCAATAATATGAATATTGCACATATGCAGTGTTACACATCATAATTTATTATATGGATGATTCTCCAGAACGGCGTACATTTAAAGCAATTTTTGTAAGCACCCTGGCATTTTCAAATGAATAATTTTATTAGTTGAATAAATATTTAATTTTTATTCATCTAATAAAATTATTTATTTGAAAATACTAGGGTTTTTACAAAAATTGCTTTAAATCTACGCCGTTCCAGAGAATCACTCATATAAAAAAATACTTTAAATTCTAATGATTTAAAATTTTCTTACCCTGAACACTTTTATGCGCCAAGCAACAAGCGATATCGCACCAACTGTCGAGAGTGCTGCAAGCATGAAATTTGATGGAGTTGGCTTAAAATAAGTTTCCATAGCAACATTGGCTGAGTAATATCGTTGAACAGCAGGATCAAACTATAAAAAAAAGCATTGAAATATTAATTTTATTTACATTAATTAGATAAAATCTTTCATTTTATTTATTGGAATTATTTCAACATGATCTTTAAACTTAATAAACCCTTGCTTTTATTTTTATTAGAGTAAATGAAATATATCAAAACTTATAATTAAAATAAAAGTTCAAATTCCTGAATAAAATCCAAATTTTGTTAAAATTTTATAAATTTTTAACAAAACTTGTATGATTTTGAAAGAATAATTTTGAAATTATATTCCAATATTTATTTGTTTATTTATTTATTAGAATTTACGGACACATGACCAATATACATAAAAAAGAATTGCAATTGCAATATACAAGGTACAAGGTGGCACTTAATAGTTAAGATTCCAACAATAATATAAATATATTCAATAATTAACAATTCATACTATATAGCAATGGTATAACATCAATAAAGCTTCAAACATAGGCTTGTAACTGAATTTTTAAAGCCTGATATTATCAAATATTTATCAAAAATTACAGTAGTGGGCAAGATATTCCAGAGACGAGTAAGTCTATTTATAGGAGAAAAAAACAAAGTTAGAACTAGACATAGATTCTGTGAGTGATCTAAAGCTCCGTAATGAGTAAATAGGTTCACGAAAAACAAAAAGGTGAAGCAAATCACTAACTGAGATTAAGTTATGGACCACCTTATAAACCAATGTGAGATCATAATAATCGAGTTGAGAATTTATAGTGTAAATATTAAAATTCGTAGAGATGGGAGTGTAGTTACGATCCAGCATATTCATGCCATTACCAGACTTAAATGCCAGATATCTTAGGAATTTCCTCTGAATCGCCTCAAGTTTACCTATATTTCTGCTAGTGTAGGGTCTTCAAACAGAGGAGGCATAGAAGTCCGTTTCACAAATTCAAATACAAATTCACCCCCAGGTTTTTGACACACTTAGTTGCAAGTAATTGATGACCAGAAATCTGATAATGATAGGCAAGTGACATGGACCTGGCAAACGTGATACAGCATTTATCAATGTTATTGTCCAGGCCATTCACAATACACTTTTCATACAAAGAATCGATATCTTTTTGGAGATTTGAAACATCGCTACAAATCGCTGAATATTACAATTTCCACAATATTAATCCTTTTAATCATCAAAATTTATTACAACTTAATTTATAAGTAACAATGTGGGGGAGAATTCGAAATTGTTTGTTATTTTAAAGCTTTCTAACAATGTTTTTACCTATTGACATATTTTTAATGAAAAAAAAAGCAATCTTGAAAAATCAGTAACATTGTGAATCAAATAAATGAAAAATCAAGCTAAGAATGATTAATAATAAAATAAATTTTCGGAAATTCAATTGAACATTACAGTTACATATTAATTTAAAAGACTTTTTATTATTTAAAATGTTTTTTCTCAGAGGTTATAAGAAAAATAATACTCACGACATGTCCTGATTTTTTAACGTTTGGATCATGAATTTGCCTTAAATATTCATTTCGGAGAAGTAAACGTTTCCGATCTCTGTACTCAAGTTGATCTCTCTCACTGGGAGATGCATCATAGGTCTGACCTGCATTACTCATTTTTAATTTAAATTCTCTTCGAAAATTTCTGCAACCAAAATCCTCATCAGTTTCTGAAATCACAGTTACAGTCTACTCAGGTAAGTTACATAATGACTATGACAATAGATCTTAAATATCCAGTAAACAACTTATGTAAAGATTCTACCAAAAGTATTGGTAAAATTTGCGCTTTTATAGTGTATGAATGGTATAATAAGCGCTATTTTATTTAATTTTACAAAAAGATAATATAGTTTATGATATCTATTAATAACTTCATTATAAATTTACCACTAAATACATACATATTACATTTGTGTAACTATAAAAGTTGAAATAAATTGCGCCAGTCGGCTTGAAATTAATTTACTCTTAAGGTGTTGATATTATTTTTATAAATATAAAAATGAAAGGTTTCTCCCTTTTTTCTTGCGTTTTAATGTTCCATTCCGTTGTACTTGTGCATTTTACCACTTCAGCAGTTCAGCCGCTTTGGCGCCACTTTTAGGCTATACACTATACATTCAGCAGAACGTACTCTAATAGGTATATATATAGACTATAAAGGGAACAGCGCGGTCGGAAAATGTTAGGGAAATTGTAAAAGGAATATAGGTGTGGGCACTGTAACCGCTACGCACCAGCGAGAACGCCACTGGCGCACAAATACATATATATATATATGTATATGCAGACACCGATACCGAACACAACTAAATATCGAGGTTATGTGTAAGCTAATGTAAAGCTCCAGAGTTAGACCTACTCCGAGACTCAAAGCTACTGGCAGCTTATCTGCTAGGAATAAATCCAGTAACTTTAAACATAAGTCTATTTATTCGCCTCCTCCTCTCTCATCCTTTCCGTAGGACCGCACACCCTACATAGGTATTAGGTATTTGAAGGATTTGAAAAAAATTTGTATTATATATTTAAAATATTTTATTAAACATGTATAAAAACTATAACAAAATAAATATTTATATACGTTTTCTTGTGATTCTAATTTCGTAATAGTTGGAAACCTTTTCCATACACACAAAAAAGATCTATTTCGTTCCTAGAAAATAAAAGAGAAGTTACTCATTTATTGTATTAATTAAATGACGTTTATTTAAAAAATTACTTACTTTTGGATTTCGCAGATTTCAATGCCTTGTATATCAGATATACACAGAGTTTTTTCATCCAAAAGTACTGAGCATATCTTTGAATTATTAAAAGAATAATCATGTATTACAAGTTTTTGGTCTGCTCCAACAGTAAAAAGTTTGTTATCACTTAATAATTTCACACCTACAATATAATTATATACAGAAATACACTCTATGCAAGCAGTTAATATATTATTTTGTGTAATATTTACCTGTAATTTGAGCATAATGTGCAGAAACAGTTTTCCACAAAGAAACTATTTGAACTGATAAAATTTTGTTTTCGATTAAAATAATTTTAAATACCAGTAGATTAAGAAGATTATCATCTCCTCCTGCCGCAAAGATATATTTATTATTAGTTAAAGGTTTCATATCAAAGCTATTGATTCCAGATTGGTGTAAATTCAAATCGCCACTCTCTTCAATTAATATACTTTTTATAAAAACGTTATCATTTACAACAGAAACGTTCCAAAAGTTTAATAATCCATCAGTGGCCATAGTCAATAGTACTATCTTTTCTTGATGCATAAATGAATGAACTTTTAAAATACATCTATTTCTATATGCCAAAGTATCCATCAATTTTATTTCGTTTGATTTAACAAAATAACTTAAAGTCCTAAAAATGTTTAATGTATTTTTATGCAGTGTTTAATAATTTTGTTCAAATAAAATTCGCTTACCTAAGATAACCATCTGAACATGCAATAAAAATAAAAATATTGTCATTGTTGTAAGGATTTCTTAAAGAACTTATATCCATGTACCGCGTTTCTGGATCTGCATTGTACATGAGTTCTTTCCCAATCCAAAGCTTATTTCGTTCTTTATCAGGTCCATGCAACATATATGATAGTAAATCTTTGAAAGATATATCATTATTTGACAAAGTATTTCCATTAATTTTCACAGTTACTTCCCATACTTTAAGCTGAGCTCTACCACCACCAGAAAAAATTAAGTGTTTGCTCAAACTATTGCTTTTTGTAATAGTGAATATTGATATGCATTTAATGCTTGATAAATGTCCATCAAATGAATTAATAGTTTTAAGTTTTAATTCTGGATCAGATGCTAAAGCATTAATATAGTTCAAGCGAAGAGTGCAATCTTCACCCCCAGAAATTAAAATGTGATGATTCTCTGATGATATTGGTAGTGCTTTGATACAGTATATTTCTTTTATATGAAATCCTGGCTGAAAGTATATTGCTTGTAAAATTTTACATTGATTTAGTTAAAGGTATAAATATTTAATTTTATTGCACAAACCATTAAAGGTGAAATGAACAATGCATGTAGAGGAATCGTAACTGCATAAACTTGTTGCTTTTGTATATATACAAAGTTAATCAGTTCATTGTTTATTTCACAATCCCAGGATCTATGTCCTCCTCCGCAAGGAAATTTTACTAAAATTCGTTTTAAGTGAATACTATATATTACAAAATCTTCCTAAAATTATCATTGTTTATAGTATCATAAAACAAATTAAAAATATATGTAAATATTTAATATTCTGTAAATTTGATACCTCTTTAAATCCTAAAACATAATAATCATTCTGGTGTACAAGTAGACGACTAACCCAATCCATTGGCATATTTCTAGCATATAAAAATTCAATAGTTGAATTTTTACCATCATTATCACAAAATTTATAAAATCTAAGTGCTCCATCACGACCAGTAGTAACCACATTAGAATTTATAATTGAACAAGATTGAACACCAAGTTTACCATGAATTTTTTTTAAAGATTGAATCGGATGTCCTGAATCACTTTTTAAATTGTATACAAAAATGTTACCTACTCGATCACCGCATATGAGTACACAATCTTCCATGCAAGCTGATGTGATCCAACGTTCTCGACTAGGTGGCAGTATATGCTGAGACAGAATTACGAAACCTTAAAAATATTAATATCGTTTAATATTACTTAATATTATTTATTTTATTTTTATTTAAAGAAAATAAAGAATTTACGATTTTCAAAAAACTGAACAACAGTTAAATTTCCTTCTTCTACACAAATTAAACTAATATCATTATCTAACCATTGCATGGAAAGTATTTTGGAATCAGTAACTTTATGAGTGACAGTTTGTTGCCATACATTTCCTGTTTCTGAAAGAGATAGAACATTGCAAATTAATTAAAATAATTGAATAATAAATCATAATTATTTATTCAAATCATTGAAATAGAAGGACCTTACTTGTGAACAATGTTATATCTCCTTTAATTGAAGCTAAGGCAAGGTAGTGTTTATTTGGAGAAAGCTGCATAATACAATAAGTAGACGAGTACACGGGCAAATTATAAGTATTTGTAAGCTCATACTCGTTTTTTAAAAACTGTAATATTTTGCAGCTATTTTTCATATTTGAATAAATTATGATATTACTGTTATCAAAAGCAACATGCTTAGGAACTATATCTCTATTATCTTTTAATAAAGTATACTTTTTTATACTGCTTTTGATGCTTGCAAAAGGCCAAGAATTGACAGACCCATCAGCACCTCCTGTACATATAATATCATTTTCAGACATATCTATGCACCAGATAGGTGCTCCTTGATGTCCTTGCATTTTATGCAGTAATTCACCAGAGAAATTCCAAAAGCATATGCGTGAATCCTAGTAAGATATGTGCAGAATATTAATAGTTATTTTTTAAAAAAGCATTATTAATAAATTAACACATAAAATGCACATATTTTACTTCTCCAATGCTTGCAATAATGTTTTTTAACACAATAGCTTTCCAAACTCTTGCTAAATGACCATACATTGTAGTTTGAAGAGATATTTTAGCGTTTTCCCAAATTATACTTTTTTGATCAGGAATACATTCACTAAATACCTTCCATAATCGTACAGTTCTATCATCAGATGTAGAACAAATCAAATTATTCTCTGAATTATAAAAGACAGAAAATATAACTCCCTAAACAAAAATATTTAGTGGTTATTCCTGCATAATGTAAATCAAATTATAACACTATTACATATCCTTATACGTACTTTATGTCCTTTCAGTCTGTGTAAAACTTCTGAAAATTTACTATTTAAACTGTAGTTTACTTTCCAAACTAATATTTCTTGAAATACAGTTCCACTAAAAATTATTGCATTTTCATAATTTTGTCTAAATATTGATCCAGCATATCTAGTAATCAATAAAATTTAAGTTTAAGAAAATGCCAATGTTTCATCTTTCGAAATTGAAGTTTTTACAAAATAAAAAGGATACAATAAACATGTTTCGTTGCAAACAGAAATGGAGTATGTTTTATTCCACAAATCATAGTTGTAGTAGACATTATTATGAGCAAATAAAATTGTTACTGTTGGATCATTGAAAGCTCCCAGCCAATTGATGTTAATGATCCAGTCATCAAATTTATGAATATCATCTGACTTTTGTATGCTAAAATAAAGAAAAAAAATCAGTAAATTATGAATTTTGATTATATAGATATAATTAAACATACCTTATAGAATCATCAGTCACTGTCAATTGAAATACACACAAACTTTTTCCCCCATAACATATAAGCTTATTATTTGGTTTAATAATAATGCCATGAATATTATCAGGATGAAGAGCATTTATTTTTACTTTTACTTTGAAATCTATTTGGCTCACTGCATAAAGTGTGCAACCAACCCCTAAACAAATGTAGAGTAAATATAATCTGTGATTGAATTCGTGAAACATTAGTAAACAATGAATGTTATCATACCTATAAAAACATATTCTTTGAAGCATTTTACAGCAAGCACATCAGTGTTTATATCTAGAAACTTCATTTTAAAAAATCGTTTACAAATCTTAGTTTACGAAGCTCGTGTATAATTAGTATTTTGTAAAGGCATTTACAAATTACACTAAGACACAATCCAGTCTGGAATAGGCAGTTCCTGAATGAGTGCTATCATGATACGATGACTACAAGTGTACATCAACATAACATAATTTTGAACACGTGCGTGTATTGTCGGGCATAGTTACATAGTCTGTAATAAAATCAATTATCTTAACCTACAAAAAATACAAAAACATAAGTTATATATACGAATTCATATTATTTTTTGTAAATAAACTAATTGGTAACTCTTTTTACACACTGACATGCCGTATCGTATTTACATTTATTAGACATTTACATTTGTAAACATAACAAGGGTCAAACACAGATTTCAAGGTACCCCCTATATAGTTGGCACTATGTGTGTGGCATTGGCATGAGATGAGACCAGCAGTGGTGGGTTTATTACGCGATGTCGAATTTTTTATGTTACATCCCAACAAACACTGTGACCGCACAATGTACGCACGTTGTGTGCATGCGTAGAAATCCGTGTTAGCACGTTGATGTCCAGGTACATCCGCATTATTTCAACATTGCGAAGGCACAGCGTGCTTACATGGCGTACACGCGAAGTGCTGTCACTTTGCACACCACGTGGTCAATCTATGCTGTCACCGTGCTTGCGCATATCAAGCATTATTTATAATTATACCCGCGCGTATACGCTCCCAAAATACTTCCATAACCTCTAATCAAATTATTATATTTAAAATAAATAAAAAAAGGCAGGGATGAAAATAATATTATTTATTTAAAAACCTTAATACAATTTACAATTAAAATACAATAAAATCCATACGAACATAAGAATTATACGATGAAAAATAATAAACAAAACTGTAATAGTATATATAATTTTACAAGCACCAGCCCAAGCCTCCTTGCACCATCGCCCTTGCACAGTATCACTCGGTTCGATATGGATATACATGCAACAAATAAAAAACAAATTAAAGAAAGGAAATTTTTTCTCCCGCTCGCGGGTAGGCGAGGTTATGCTATCTTTTGCCGTATATAGTGCAACAATAATTCTTGACATAAAAAACTCAGGCTGATGAGAATCTCAGATTCCCTTTATAGGAAATTAATTGAAACTCAATTGAAGTTAATCGATGTCGATTTGAAGTCGCCAAACACTTTTAATTTGAGAAAATTCTAAACACAAAGATTCTTCGTCCAGCAGCTTGCACCTCGATGAGGGAAGTGAAAAATTCAAAATGACCGAATGATCGACATGCCGCGCAACAGGGTACAATAGATGTATGAAATTTATGAAGAATTTTACATTGACTGTATATTGTTGTTTGAAATGTGCAATGTTAATTAATTATTAGAGCCATAAACCATTAAATTTGCTTTATTTATTTAATAGTAAATAGAATTTTTTACATCGTTTATTATAAATTGTATATTTTAGTATACCTATCGTGCTTCCAAAATGTAGCCATTTTGCGAACATTATAACCTTTTTAAATCAATGAACACAAAGTGTGTGGGGTTCTCACTTCTTCCCGCGCTCTATAGTACCTCGCGCCGTTCCCGCTACGCGGCCGAGCTATACCCCAGGTCTCTCGCAAGTTACAGGAAATCTGTCCGGTTACTTACTATATAAGCCCGAATAGTAAGGGATTGTAGACACAAGTCTTACTGACGAGTCCAGTCTACAATCGCGGGACGAAACGCATCCTTTCCCTTTTCATATCTATAATGGCATCTAGTATACAAGCACACCGCTAGATCGCCAAAAATGTAAGCATTATGGAAGCATATCATGCTAGCACGTTGTGTCTGAATCGTGAAAACGAGTTTAAAATTTTGAGCGACACGCGGTAACATAATGTAAGCATTTTGAAGACACGGCGGGAGCACCTTTAATTAACATTGCACATTTCAAACAATAATATACAGTGCATGTAAAAATCTTCATAAATTTCATACATCTATTGTACCTTGTTGTGCGGCATGTCATTCGGTCATTTTGAATTTTTCACTTTCCTCATCGAGGTGCAAGCTACTAGACGAAGAATCTTTGTGTTTAGAATTTTCTCAAATTAAAAGTGTTTGGCGGCTTCAAATCGACAACGATTAACTTTAATTGAGTT
>UELV01136093.1:0-14794 GCA_900490015.1 Megastigmus stigmatizans | reverse complement strand
AATCGCAGTTTTCACTTCAAAGTGTTGCCAAAAATCGAAAAAAAAATTTAAAAATAAAAATTCGACAGGGTTACCTTGGAAAATTCATAAACTAACGAAAGCCGTTTGGTTTTTTGATTTCAGATGATTCTACGAGGAGATACAGATGGCACCGCAAACTAACTTTTTTTCGAGGCGTTTCCGTAGATTTGCTGTCAACGGCTGAATTATCAATATTTTTATATGAAAATTTTTTAAAATATACTACAAATGTTACTTTATTATGTACCGCTTACCGGAATAAATTTACTTTAACCGTTTTCTCTGAAAAAATTCTGAAATAAATGCTTATTCTACTACTCCCCCCTTAATCTCGGAAACAAAAGATACCGAAAAAAGACGTATTGTTTACAGCGTTTGCAAAACCATTTCGTTCACCCGCGTGGATTTCCTTTTTTCAAAAAATAATCCAAAAATTCTATCCATCCTTTTCACAGTGTAGTAGCTTGTGCTTATGCAAAAAAAATTGAGTCACATGGATCTGCATGGTTTTGCATAAATTATGAATATTCGCGATAATTAAATAATTTTTTTAACGGGCATACTCGTCCTAAAGTACTGGTCTTAAAATTTACCGTTTATTTCAGTTGAAAAATGTATCACAAATTAACTTAATTGTCGATCGTTCATAACTTTTAAATGAGAAATGCTTATAACTGGTTTTAAAATGCAAATGAAATCTTATTATCTTTACTTTTACTTTGTATTTGCAACATTTTCTTAGAATTAACTGCGCTTCTGGGACCTATTGGAATTAACATCGAGACAATTATCTCATATTTATTGTCAATGAATGTTTCTGTAAAATTTCAATCATATCCGTGACCCGGAAATACGCTGGAATCTGGAGAGTTTTTTTCACACAACTTTTCGTCAAACTAATGGCGGACCACCGTCTTTGCCGTGCGGTGCGATTTGTGAGCTGCCAAAAGGACATCCTGGTTGGGGAAGTGATCTGCGATACTGCCAACGAGGTTCACGCTGACGGCAAGACGGGATAGCTGAACACCTTGTTCTGGGTGCGAAGTTTGAGAGAGCTGAGGTGAGCTAGATGCGATGGAGTGTGCTTTACGCTCATGACACGGCATGATGTAACCAGTCTGGTACGGCGGTGCTGGAGGCATATAAACATGTGTTCGGGCCATGATAGCTGCCTCTGTAGGCGGGGAAGCCAAAGGATCGGTCTCATGTCGGAAGATCCTTACACCGGGAATAATACTGGAAAACAGGAGCAGAAAGGGAAGCGCAATAAGCGTCATGAGTGTCCACAGCGACATCGAGAGCCTCAGCAGATCTGGAGACACCACGACGCAAGCACCTACCACAATTAACCCTTTGAAGCACCTTTTTTACCAGCTATTCATAAAACTTTTAATGGTTGTTATTTATAGGTGGTTGTAGGCTTTTCTGATATCTAAGATATTTTACTACAATACTACTGAATATAAATTGTTATTTTATTTGTTGTTAAATTGTTATAAATAAACAAACAACAAAAAACCACGTTTTTTTTAGAAAAAAATCATTTCGCAGCATATTTATGATTCCATTTTCATGAAAATTCATACGTAAGGGTTTTCGGGGTCGCTGAATATGAATCTGCAATTAAAATTTTCATTTCTCCAAATCGAAGATGACGAATTCAAAATGATGGATCAAAAATTTTGAATTCGCAATCTTGGATTTTGAAAAATGAAAATTCTAGTTACAGATTCGTATTCAGCGACCTCGAAAACCCCCGAGTAGATTTTTCGTGCAAAAATAGCCAATAGAAAAATGTGTGCTTCAAAGCGTATAAGGATAGATGGGACCGAGCAAGCCATGCTGGAGGTGAGTTCGAAGCTGGACAAGGCGACAGAGACACAAAAAACATCTCGAAGGACGTTATTAGGGCCTGAAGAGGCTGCGGTTCATTCAAAATGAGCTCACAAGTGCCCGAGATGAGGAGAGACAGATAGCGATTGCACCTAATACCCAGAAACATGCTAGGAGTCAGGAAGTTATTATTTTGCACCAAATGAGATGGACGTTCACACGAACTAAACGGACGTCTACGTGAAGTACTGGGAGACCAGGGATTCATTAAAGACTTGACACGAAAGGTAACTCTGGATATACTGGACCTGGACTAACTGACAGAGAACCAAGAGGTACGGTACGCCTTAGACAGTATACAGGGACCGAACGCGGATAGGAATTTCTCGGTCCTCGGCCCAAAAGGAATAGGGTTTATCAACTGCAGCATAAATACCCGTCTAACGGTGCCGAGATGCTACAAGAGACACGACAGATGCTGGAAGTGCGGCGAGGTCCCACACCGAGCCAGGTTCTGCGCGAGCGCCCCTGACTGTTTTCTGTGCCCGTCGACAGAGCATCTGCTGCCACGACTCGCCGAGGAGACGGACGTGAACGTGATAAGAACCAGTGAACCTTTCATAGACAGAAACACACCGACCCGGTTAACCAACACCTCCCGCTCTATAGTGCTGTGGATCCGGGGGGATGCCGCGTCCCGAATTACGGAATCAGGGGAGGGGCGAGGATATCGAACGGAAGGTGGCGGCTCTCGGGGACGCGTTAAGGGACATCACTGATGTCCCTTCACTGCTTGACGTTTTTACGCTACCACGCAATGGGCAGCGCAAAAAATCTTTGCTTCTCACTCCTCCAGGTTCGGTGGATGACTCAATGTCACTCCACCTAGCTGGAGAGCACATTATTCGTCTGTCTACTCTCGCGTAATGGACAGTAGACAAAGGTTAATTTGTTCTCTTTCCACGAGGTTCAGTGGAAAAGTATATTATTTTTCCACCTTATTCGGGGAGAACTCAGTAAAGAGTAACTGGTTCGTTGAGAAAGCGCAATGCTTTCTCAACTAGCAGTGAGAACCTATCTTAATACTATTACTTATCATTAATAAGTCCCTTCGCGACCACGCAATAGGTCGTGGAGGAGTTATATTATTATCCTCTGTATTCGAGCAATGCTTGCTGGACTGCTCGAACACAGCGCTATTAAAAGCGCAGCAGGTTCGCTGGAGAACGCAATGTTCTCTAAGCTAATCACGAGGAAAAGCACGCTTGTTTAATACTCTTCTCGGGTTCGTTGCTGCTTGCAATAAGCAAGCCACTAATCGAGAGAGCCTAGAGGTTGAAAGGAGAAGAAAAGACAAGAGATATGATCAAATTTGGAATATATTCGTGGAGAGAGCAGGTACAACACTGCGTAATTATTCAGAAATCGGCCGTGTTTATATACTCTTCTCTCGGCTCGATTTCGACTTCCCTTTCTCCTTGGTTCCTCGTACGTGTGTCCATACGTTTGATTGTGCTCGCTTGATTAGCCGAAATTCTCTCTCTGCTTGCTGGTGTGCGCGCGTGCGTAAATTACTTCTCTCTCGCTCGCATTATATATGTCGTCTTATTTTCGTTTATATTTCAATTATATTTCTAGTTTATTACAATTCTTTTAAAGCTAATACTATGATTATTATTATGTATTAATAATCGATTTGCATTACTTTCGTTTATATTTAATATTCTTAACTATCATTCAATAAATGTAATTATCTAATAAATTAATAACAATTGACTTTATTTTTATTTATTGTGCAATCAAATGCATTTATTATTATTCTATTTATAATTATGCATTATTTGCCTTATTATTGACGCAATATTAAACATAAGTAATTAATAATTAAATTTACTATAATCAAAATACTTATGATAATGACATTTTTTATATTCTCTTCTTCCTCCTTTTCATGTTCTTTCTTTTTCTCCTTACACCATTACTTGTATCTTTTTTCTCCTCTAAATACTGTTCTCTCATTATTTGTTCATTTCTTAATTCTCTTAGCTTACGTCTAACCAGTCTTTTTCTCTCCTTCCATTCCTTATTGTACCATACTCTTTGGCCTAACTCCTATTTTTTCCACTTCCTTACCTCTATTCTCTTTGATTCTTGTATTTTATTTTTTATTTCCTTCCATATTTCATTCTTTTCTATTTTAACACTTTTCTACTCTTCTAATTTCTTATGATAATGTTCTACTCCTTCTTCTGTCCAAACACTTCTTTTTATTTCTTCTTTATCTTTGTTCACTTCTCTCTTTTTACTTTCTCCTTCTATCACAGCTACTAGTGGTAAGTGATCTGATTCATATCTTTCCTCTACTATTAACCTTATCACTTTTTCATATGCCTCGTTATTTATAATCATAGAGTCTATAAGTGAATTTCCTCTTTCACCTACGTACGTCCGTTTGCTTGACTCTGACATCTCATCGCACCCATTTACAATCATCCAGCCTCTTTCACTTAATTCTTTTAGTAACAATCGTCCATCCTTATTCGCAACCTTATCCTTTGATTTCCTTGCGTACCTCTCCTTTCCATCTTCCTCAATTATACCTCCTTCATTTCCTGTACGTGCATTAAAATCGCCTCCTATCATCAAATTATTTTTATTTCTCTCCATTATCGTTTCTTTCAAGAATTTGGTAGTTTCCTCCATGCTCTTGCTGTACACAGTTATGATTCTCCAAACCCGATTACTTATTTCTACTTTTCTTTCCACTATATTCTTACTACATTTTGCTTCTTCCTTCTCCTTAAACTCTTTTCTTACCCCTGAAATTATACCTCCCATTGCTCTACCTTTTTTTTCTCTTACAGCAGGTTCGCATTTCCAATTATATTCCTTAGGTAGATACTATTTCAGTGTGTTCCATTCTTTCTCATCCACCCAAGTCTCTGTGAGTCCTATGACGTCACATTTCTTTAAAAACTCCCACACCTCACTACATTTATTTTTCACTCCTGCTATATTCCAATAACACACTTTTATTCCACTCTGTCCACCTTTCTCCAAGCCGACTCTCGCCGAAAATTTGAACCTTCACTTTCTCTTCTTTCTAAATGTTCCTCAAACCTATCCATCTGTTCGATCCATTTCAACCATTTGTTATTCACACACATTTTCATGTATCCCACTCTAACGTTGCATCCATCTTGTCTTTTCCTTCTTGCCACTGATCTTATTTTGTTTTGAATTTCTCTTTCTTTCCATGTCATATCGTCTTCAATATAAATTTTTGTTTAACTTAAATTCTTTTTGTTAATCATAACCTCTTTTTTCTTCTCCACGTTCTCTACTGTCGCTATCGTTATTTTTCTATTCTATCTTGTTTTAATATTATATGCCTTTCTAATCTTTGTTTCTACTTTATCTTTCATTTTCAGAAAATTTCTTACTGCATCTTCCAGATCGGCATCTTCGAAATCTAGTCCTTTTATTACAATATTTTTTCTTTTTTCCTCTCTTTCTTTTCTTTCTTGGTCACGTTCTAACCTATTAATTCTCAAGTGTAACTCCTCTTTTTCTTTTTTCCATTGATTTCTCTCATTCTCATGTTTCTCTCTCATTAATTTTATTTCCGTTATTATTTCTACCCATCTCTCTTCATTTCTTTTGTCGCTCCCTTCTTTGCCAGTCTTTCTACTGCATCCTTACTTTCCATGCTCTCCGTCATTTTTGGTGACCCGTGTGACTGCGTCTGTGATCTCGTTCCTGACGTCACACCTTTCAGCCTTCCCATCGCCGGCATGTTGTTCTAACCTCTACTCTCTAGAGTTCTTATTCCCCTTTCTTTCTCCTCTTATTACTTTCACCTGTTTTAAACTTTATTGCCTATTACCTTCTTAGGCTTAATACTAATACTTTCCCACTACTTATTGTTTCTCTTACACTTTTTTCTTTCTTAACTCCTATTTTTTGTCAGCACTACGAACACGTGTTGTCCGTACGCGGCGCCATCGGCCATCTCCAAAATAATAATAATAACGATGTACCGTTTCATTCTTTGTGGGAATACAAAACAGAAAATGTTTGTTATATTCTAAAAAGTGTGCCTCTCGACGTCACAGAGTGTCAAACGAATCGAAAGCGATAATATAGACCGCGAAATTTAAAAATGAAATTTTTAAATTATTTTTGTGATATTATAATTTATGGAAAAAAAATTAAGACACCATGAGCTTCTTTTATATACAATAAAAAATAACATCAATTGTTTCCATTAAACAAAGTCATGCTGGTGAAAAAGTTAAATTTGTCCTATTTTTTATTAAATCGGGCGAATAAATATAGAATAAAAAAATTTATTTTATTTATAAACCGTTAGCTTCCTAATCAGTGTACTTTTAAAATCAATGCAAGATTCCTAAGGGGCCATATATAGTAGTAAACGTTGTCTTGTGCACGCAGCTTAAAATTTTTTTTTATAATATTTTTTTACAGTATGATTTATAGTACAGTATGTGCAATATGCTCTATCTGTTACAAGATTTATTAATATAAATTTACTTTGACTTCTTAAATCTGTTATTATTATGTAATAAATCTTAAACTTTACCATTGATAATAGCTTCTGTAACTAAATGTTCAATAATGATCTCATGTGCTTTATTCCAATTTTGAGCATGAATAAAATACCAAGCAGCATCTGTGTATCTGAAATAAGAAATTAAATACATTTTTTAAATTTCTCAATTGATACTAATGAAATTATAACGATTATTGATTATTATTATTATATGAAATTATTGATTTTTCTGCAGCGTAATAAAATTTTTATTGAATTCATCTTCCAATACATTATAAGTTTCTTTTTTATTGCATATTATTTTAATGTCGCTTTATTAATGCCCCCACTCGGTGCTAATCAGTGGCGGATGTCTACATTAAGTTTGTAAACAAAGCAGTTGGAAAACTTTACAAAGGAACTTGTGTCAACCGGCCAAGACTTAGGCTCGAACCTAGGACCTCCGGAGTACAAGCCCATCGTTCTATCGATCGAGCCACCGTAGACCTCACATTATAAGTTAAAAATGATTTTAAATTTAAAAGCATAGAAACCGAGTTTATATCTAAGGTAATAATATACGATACAGACAGACGAGAGCGATTATTGCGATATTTGTACATATATAGGGATATTTAAAAATATTAAGAAATCGTTGAAAGACTTTCGAAGGTACACAAAAATTTTTTGTCCTTATCAAGTTTTAATGAATAGTGCATTATGTAACGAGAGAGAAAAATCGCTCTTCATTCCCGCGGGAGAGTTTGCTGAGGGAGTCATCAACTTTTCCCCCGAATTACATTTAGTACTTTATTTCCATCTCAATTGAGGCCACTTTTTCACTTGAAAAGTCGGAGCAACACTAATATTGTATACTTTCAGTAAATGCTGCATGTAATATTCAAATGAATCATTGAAAATATATTTGGCTAAATTTATATAAAACTAACTTTCTTAACGCATACATGGAAAATGCCCTTTTTCGTGCCTATTTTCAGTGCGGAATGTGCATATTTCCGCACTAGGGCGGAAAATAAATCACTTTTTCACACTAGTGCGGAAAGTATAGTACATTTTGATACTAGTGTGCAAAACAGGCGATTCTGGCACGAGTATAACTTATCACAATACACTCGTCCGAGGCTCACTGCATCGTGCACGTATATAGAACTATATTTTTTACTACGATGTGTGCGAAACACGACTCTGAGTGCCTGTTTTTTTTGCGTGCAACATACAATTATTGCAATCTTGTAAGAGCGTGCGAGAAGTATATTATTTCTTGCAAGCTAAAAAGACTACGCACACGCTCTAAAAAAGTGCGTTAATTGCATATTTCGCGCACGAAAAACAAGCATGAAAAGTCGTGTTTCTAACACGGAGGGTTAAAAAATCACCTTCCGCACACTTGTGCGAATACATGCACATTCCGCATCCAAAAATAGATACGAACAAAAAGGGTATTTTCCATGCACTTGTAAAAAAAAATATCATGTATTACACGTGCGGAACGCTATTCCACTCGTGTGAATGCTGCAAAATGAGATGGAGGCGAACGCACGAGCCGAGGGCGACTCATAGAACAGCTTTCTTTCCGCACCATTTATACAATGTACTATTTCCACACTCTGTGAGCGAAATTGCCTTTTAAGCAAGTTGTATGGAAAAATATTGTACGCAACACGTGCGCTCAGGTTATCTCCTTCGCCCACTAGTTGCGTAATGTACTATTTTACTGTAACGAGCGGGAGGAAAGTAACTTTTCCCGGTCTTTTTACTTTTCTCCCGCAAAATGCAAGAGGAAAGTGAATTTGCGGGTAAAAAGTAAAATTTCTTAAAAAGATGGTAATAAGTTCTATTTTCAGGAAGAAAAGTGGACATTTTAGTTGAACTACGAATAAAATAATTATTGCGTGAAATAAAATCTACTGCTTTGACTATAAATACGCAGTATAAGAAATTTTTTCTAATATTTAGCAAACGAATGTTGATAAAAAAACTTGAGTGTGGGTAACATTGTTAACAGATATCGACCAATTTCTGTCGTCAAAAACTAAACAAAACTTTTACTGGAAAGAGTTTATATAACAAAAAGAGAAAAAATTTTTGCTTAAAATGGTTTATGAAATTATTTAAATCGCTATGTGGAAGTTAAACACACGACTCTTTTACTCTGCAAAGCTCTACTTTTCTCACTCGTGTGACAACCTGATTAATTGATTTATCGAGTAATTATAAATAATAATTAAAGCAATGAATGATTAAATTGAATTATGAAATAAATGATTAGGATGAAATAAATAGAAAAGAAAATAAGAAAGGTGCGAGGTATGGATATCCGCACAAGGTGAAAGATGCGAAATAGATATCAATGTATGTAAATAAGGTGTAAAAAGATGAGTAAGTAAGTATGCGTGTACACAAAGGACTAAGAAGTCGATGGAAGAGAAGAGGGAGGTATCCCTACTCTTGATAAACAGTAGGCGGCTCGAATCGACTCGAGACCGAGCTGATCTGCTGAATTGATTTGGCAACTAGGATCAGTACGGTCGCGAGACTTTTCAGAGCCAGACGCTCCGCTATTTGGCAGAGGATTACCATCTTTGTAACTTATCATAACCATTGGTGGTGATTCGTCTGCGGGAAAGCGTAGTTAGGGTTTCTGAGAATAAAGAATCCGTACGTAAAAATAAGCACCTCTCTTTTTCTTTTGAACGAACCTCATTCTCCTCAATTGTTCCCTTTACATTAAAACTATTAATTATATATTATAGAATATTTGTTCTTAAAGGAAACAAATACGTTTCAATGGCGCCCGAACAGGGACATTGAGGAAGGAAAAAAAGATTTGTATGAAAAAGGGGAAGTAGAGGTGATTGAAAAAAATTTATCTCACGCTATTTCATTGGAAAAAAATTTAACAACAGATGTATCCAGGAATGAGGCACACGGTTATAGAATGGGGAGAAATTGATCCCGTAGAATTAGAAACTAAAATTATAGGATTAGAGGAGGAGAATCAAAGCATGAGACGAATAATATAGGAGATGGAAGAAAGATTTGAGGCACAGCAAATAATGATAAAAGCACTGATGAGAAGAAGCCAGGCAATAACGGAAGAGTTAAAACAGGAGACTGCTGCACGTAGACAAGGAGATAAAGATCAAGGAAGAAAAGTCAAGGCAGTAGATAGAAGAGTTAGTGCTCTGGAAGAATTGATAGAGAGAATAACAGTAGGAATAAGGAAGATGCAGATCAATTAAAGCAAAAAAAAGTAACTAGGAATAAGTGAAATAAAAAGGGTGTATAGGAAAGGTACTTTATTTAGTTAAGGAAATGCCCCATCGATTGAGGTAGGTCTCATCGACGTAGGACTACGGGACAAGGAGCTATCTTTAAAAAAAAAAGAAAAAAAAAGAGTGATTTTTCGAGATTATTCGTTTGGAAGAATTCAAATAGTAAATCTCTGATTTCTCGGAAAATAAGCGAGATACGGGTCCCAAGAAGAAATGTGCTTTATTCAACAAATTGAATACACTATCGATTGAGATAAGTTTTATTCACGTAGAACCTCGGGAAAAGGGGATAACTAAGAAAAGAATAAATAGAAATAAAATGGTAAATACCAGAATGAAGAGATATTCTTTAATAAATAAAAAAGATAGAGAGGAAGCTATGGTGAATCTGGAGAGGACATTTAGAGAAGTAACCGCTCCAGAAAACTTAGATGAAACGGTAGCAAGTACCAATGAAAACCAGGCACAAAGATGGCAAGAAGAAGTACATAATAATATATCGGAGGTATTAGTGTATGTTGAATAAAATGAAATTAGATTGGAAAAAATGGAGAAAAGGCAGGAGGAGAATTTTAAAGAGATAAATGATCAGAATAAGAGTTTAATAGAAAGTATAGGATCATTACAAATAGGACATGAAGATTGCGTTTTAAAAATAAATAAAGTTGAAAAGAATTTAGATTTAAAAAGAAGAGATGAGATAAAAGAATTTAAAGATATAATGAATAATAAATTTAGAGTTAGAAAAAAATCTGGAAGATTATGAAATAAAGGAGAAAATGGTAGAATGTATTCGTACTAAAGAATCTTCGATGTCAGATAGCTGGGACAACAAGATAGAAAGATTGATTCAAGAAAAGTTTGAAAATTATTTAACTATATATGAAAAGAAAATATCGAAATCAGCTAATGATGTGAAAAATTTTTTAGAGGAGGAGCTATCTACTCAAAAGGAAGAAATAAAAATTTTAAAACAAGTAAATGAGAAGAATGAAAAGAAAATAAGTGAAATGGAGTTAACGATGAGAGATTTCGATAATAGATTTGAAAAAAATGATGAGGATATAGGAAAATTATTTAAAAAATTAGATCAAATAAATAGTGAGAAAGAGGAGTTAATAAAGAAGAATGAAAAAAATGAAGAAGAGATACAAATTTTAAGAAACTTTAGATCGTCTCAAGTAAGGTTCAATGAGGATGACAATATCCAAGCGAAAGCTTCAACAAGGAACCGATCGTTATCTCCAATTTTCCAGGAAAAAGGAAAAGAGACTAATTTAAGGGATTCTGTGATGGGAAATCCACATGCTACAACAAACACTGCTACGGCTTCGATATTATCGAGAAGAAAAATAAAAGCTCCAGTATATACGGGAAATGGCTCGGAGAAGCCTATGAGATATTTAAAGGAAATTAAAAATTATATGGGAGCAAAAGATATGTGTTTAAATGAATTAAAATATACTTTGTCAACATCTTTGGAAGGAAGTGCCAGGACTTGGTGGGATATTATGGAATCAGTAATATACAGTTTCGAGGATTTTGAAAATAAATTTAAGGACCGATATTGGAATGAAACAATTACTGATGAAATAATGAGAAAGATTGATTCAGGGATATATTCTTCAAATGGAAAATTAACTCGGCAAGAATATACAACAAAATTATTAAGCTTGGCACAGGACGTGGGAAAATATGATGAGAAGGAGTTAATTAGTAAACTGGCAAACCATCATGACTTGGATATTAGGTTTGCTGTTAAAACATCAAGAATTGAGGATAGGGAGACATTTTTAAATTTAATAGCTTGCAAGGATGCAGAAATCAGAAGCGAAAGACGACTTGTGAATAAAGAATCAAGATTTGCAGCAAGTAATGTAAATAAAGGACAAAATGCCGGAACTAATCATCAAGAAGATGGATAGACTAGTATAAATAAACCAGGAATGTCAGAAAATATGCAGAATCGAAATCAACGAGAATATACTCAAAGAAATCCTGGTCAACAAAATCATTATAATTATAATATACAGTGAGAATGGACAAAACAAACATGTAAAACAAATAATCAGCCAAACGAAGTGAGAAACATAGGGAGACCTGAAAAATCAAGGGCTGAATTGAGGGACTATGAGATGATAACTACGGCAGATGTAGAGCCGATTCCGTCGAATTCGGGAAATGCCAAGTACGAGTAGTTCTATCAAGCGCCTTGGATGAATTTTATGTGTCTGGATGCAACTCCAAAGACAATATTAAGTATATTTGAGGATCCCCGAGGTGATTTGCTCGAAGAGAATCAAAAATAAACAAAGGCAGAAATAATCCAATGTCCGGAAATCACGATAAAGTTACATGATATTCCAGTAAAAGCGTTAGTAGATACAGGGAGTCAAGTTACTCGTATTTCAGAAGAGTTTTATAAATCGAATATAGAATTGAAACATTGTCGAACTCTTCCAATAATATGACAGACTATAACAGTAGCCATTGGGAAAAAATTAACAAGGTTAAAAATACAAATAATGGTAGAAACGCAAATTGGCGAAATAAAGAAAAATCTAACATTTTTGGTAATTCCAAAACTTTCAAGAGATTGCATAATAGGTAGAGATGCCCAAAAAGAATTCGGATTTGTAATCGACGTAATTAATGAGGTGATTAAGATAAAAGAAAATATAAGAATAAATAAGCTTTCATATCAAATTCAACTAATGAGTCTAAATGAAATTGAATATCGTGAATTAGAAACGATGGAGGGGAATATAGATGAAAATTGGAGTGAGAATGGAATGTATTCTATCGTACAAAGAGAGAAAGATGCATATCCAACACCAGAATATATAAAAAGTCCATGTAAATCCCAAAGAGGTATTGTGCAAAATATGAAAGAAAGAGAAGAAGAAGACCCTTATAAGTTAAAAAGGGAGGAGATAAAAGAAAAATTGAATGAAAATAAAAATAAAGAAAATAAAGAATTATTAGACAAATTAGAAAATATGATATGGAAGTATAGAGAAATTTTTTATAAGAAGCCTGGAAGGTTTGAGTCATACGAATATATATTAAAAGTAAAAGATAAATCACCATTTTTTGTTAAGCCATATCCGATTCCTTTAAATCATAGAGTAAGAGTGAGAGAGGAAATGCAAAAAATGTTAGATTGGAAAATTATAAGAAAATCAGATAGTCAATATATAAGCCCATTGGTGATTGTTATAAAACAGGATGATTCTGTGAGTGTGCTTAGATGCAAGAGAATTAAACCAAAGATTAATAACAGATCATGAGTCACCTAGAAACATTGAAGAGTTATTGCAGATTTGCGATAAAATAAAAATAATGTCAAGTTTGGATCTGACTAGTAGTTTTTGGCAGATTCCTCTTAGTGGAGAAAGCAAACAGTGCACAGCCTTTATGCATGAAGATCAGGTGCATGAGTTTGAGGTATGCCCGTTTGGTACGAGCGTAAGCACTGCAGCCTTAATAAGAGAATTAGATTTCGCAATGAGAGGCAGTGCGAATAATATTATAAATTTTGTGGATGATTTGTTATGTGTTTCAAATTCAGGAGAATAGCACTTAAAACACCTGGAAGGATTATTCAGAAGATTAAAAGAACAAAACTTTACTTTAAATTTTAAAAAATCAAAATTTTTGAGAAAAGAAGTGGAATTTCTAGGATTTATATTATCTACAAAAGGAATAAGACCTCAAGAAACTAAGGTAGATTTATTAAAAAAAATTTTCCACGTCCAAAGAACGTAAGACAATTAAAAGGACTTCTAGGATTAGTAAATTTCTATGCAAAATTCGCTAATAATTTTTCAGACGCAATTGTGCCTCTAACGAAACTATTAAAGAGCGATATAAAATTGGAGTGGGGGGACAAAGAACAAAAAACATTTTGAGAAAGTTAAATGTTTATTTATAAAGAATATTATCTCATCCAAATCCTAATAAGCCATATATACTGCGAACAGACGCAAGTGATTGTGCCATAGAAGCAGTATTGTCGCAAATAAATGAAAAAGGTGAAGAAATGGTTATTACGTTCGTTAGTCGCACATTAGAAGCGAATGAATTATCATATTTTCTTACTACTCGGCCGAAAATTCACCTTTCGTCCCTATATACTTCTTCCGCCATCTGGACGGCAGGGAGCAAAAAATTCTCAAGTCCCACCTGCCCCGCCCGTCCCGACATGACCTCCGAACGCTTGCAGCGCTAGTGACTTACGCGGTACGCCTATCGCATAACCTAAAGTCGATCTGTGGACTGTGCGTGTCAAGTTTTCGTGTACTTTCTATCACTGCACTCGTGCTTTCATGTGCACTTTTTTTTTAAATTAATTCCTTCATTTTGTACGCTCACTCACGAGTAACGTAGAAAATGTTTTAAGTATTAAAACACGTCATAACCTATCCAGTCTACGTATAGCTTGCACGTAAGAATAAAAGTGGTCGACTTGTCTATCGCTGCACTCGTGCTTTCACGTGCACATTTTTTTAAATTAATTTCTTCATTTTATACGCTCACTCTCGAGTAACGTGAAAAATGTTTTAAGTATTAAAACACATCATAACCTACCCGGTCTACGTATCGCTTGTCAGCTGTGTGCTAAACAAATTAAAATTATTCATAATAATGAATACCGACAAGTCTTCATCAGATGACAGTACTGACGAAGAGGAGGTGATTCGTAATTTTGAACAGGAGGCTCAGACAGTAATAAATGAACAAATATTACCTAAAAAATCTGCTGATCGCTACAACTTAGTTTATAACACATTCATAAAATGGATAAATGAGAACAAGGCAAACTCCTTCAAAGAAAATATTCTGATTTGCTATTTCAAAGATTTACAGAAGAAAGTAGGTCCGGCTACTCTATGGAGTATTTGGTCAATACTAAAAAAAAATGTTGAATACAAAGCATGACATTGATATCAGTACCTATTTCAACTTGAAAAGCATTCTCAAGAATAATTCTAAAGGCTATAAGCCAAGAAAGTCACTCGTATTCAGTTGGGAGCAAATCATGAAGTTCATGAGCGATGCACCTGATTATATCTACTTAGGAGCAAAGGTA
>UELV01136059.1:0-14250 GCA_900490015.1 Megastigmus stigmatizans | reverse complement strand
CTCCCAATGATTCTGCTAATTCTTCTTGCGTTTGGCACGAGTCTTCAGCAAGTAATGCCTCCAGTTCGGAATCTTCGAAGATTTTTTCTCTTCCGTCGCCATGCCGGTCCTCGACATCAAAATCACCGCTTTTAAAGCGTTGAAACCACTCACGACACGTTCTTTCACTAAGAGCAGCGTCACCATAAGCACTTGAGAGCATTCGATGAGCCTCAGCCGCAGTTTTCTTCAAATGAAAGCAGAAAATCAACACTTCCCGCAAATGACGAGAATTTGGCTCGAAAACTGACATCTTCGATCGAGAATACACTTTTGATGCAAACACAAATTCACTTATGTGCTGCTATCGTTATGTTGACAGATGTCCAAGCTTACTGTATGAAATTTTTGACCTGCCTATTTCAACCGGCACTTACCGCTGCAGCCATCTATCGAAAAACGGCGGAAGCAAAGTTGTACACCTAATATAAGTTCTGATTATATTATTTTTTTTCTCTCAAAATTTAGTCACATAAGTCGAACGTGCGATTGTAATTTAAATGTAAGATAGATGTATAATCCTCACTGTAAACACAGCATACAGCTAAATTTCGCGACAGTAATTAAGTCTAGCTTGTAAGTACGTAAATACCTATTTAGCCAATAATATTACTTTGAAATGCGGACTCCTAACCGAAAGAGTAGGAGCATCTCCCGTTTTTCAATCATGTAAATAGCCGATAGCGCGCACAAATCGCCCAGTCTATCTACAACCGCGCAATGGAACAGTTTCGGGAAAATTTCGATAACGAGACCGAGGAAGCAACGCGGATATTAGAGGAAATACTCCGCGAGTATGAACCTATGCTGCTGGACGACTTCCCGGCCGAATTGTTCACGGACGAGCCGGCAACACTCGAGACAGAAATAAAACCCGCGCCACGTACGACACCTTGCGCAGCGGCCGGAAAACCGGTGACCAGTGGCCTAAACGGCAAAAGTGCTCGAGGGCGACCGCGAATAAAGTCCATTCAGACGCTCGACGCCTGCATCCGGGTGCCTACGAGGCTGGCGAAACCGGGAAAGCAAATAGGCGCTCGGAAAACTGCCGTGGAAAGCGATAAGCGCACCCAATAAGACGCCGCTAATTCCCGCACAGCCTCTCAACAGCAAGGCGACATAGAGGATACCAGCAGCGCGAACGGCCAGGACACCGGCAACATCATCAACACTAGCCGCAGATCCAGCAACAACAGCATACAACAGACCGCAGCCCCCCCAACAGCAAAGCGCCAGGACGAACACCGGCAGCGCAAACCTACGAACAACCGGTACCAGCAACACCACCAGCCAAAACTCCAGCCCCAACAACATACACCAGCCCGCAGACAGCGACCAAGGCAACGACGCGCCCTGTCGAGCTCCCAGACGGGTCGATGGTAACGGTCTCGATCGGGAAAGCCCGGTATCGGGTATGGGTGAGCTGCAACAAGTGGTCCTTGATTCTCAACCCGCAAGACGGCTCGCTTAGAAAGTCACATGTAGTGCGATCAGGTGTTTTCTTTTTTGTAATTTTATTTTTTTTTCTTTCTCTCATTTCTTTGCGTGCGTTCTGTAATGTTATACGTTTTCGATATTTCGTGTCGGAGCTACGCGAGACTCCGCTCCCCGAAGAAAGGGAGGAATGCAACGGTACGCCCGTGTTCACGCGCGAACACGCACACGAGCGCACCTTTGCTGTAGCACAATACACTACAGGCAAATGGGATACGTGCTATAGCCCCTTCCTGCGACGCTCGTGACGTCACACCCCCACTTTTCCATCGCCTACACGCAATCAAGCAGCCTTTAAATCGGCGTGCGATTGCGAATTTCAGTAGTACCGTCCGGAGCTCCGGGCACTCTAGGAGTACCTTCGCGCCCGAAACTACGACCGACCCGACCTCTCTTTACCTGGCGCTTCAGCAGAAGAGTCCGGATCTTGACGGCGACCTCCCGTCCCAGATACCTACAGCGCTCCGTGGTATCTTTTCCTATCGCTCCCGCACTGACGGCGCTCCGTAGTGCGAGCTCCTGTCCTGGACACTTACGACGCTCCGTAGTGTCTAATATCCTCTCCCATTCACCGCTGGCGCTCCAGGGCGATGCTCCATGAGTCGAGAGGCGCTCCTCCGACGTTACTAACGACTAAAGCATGAAGGACGAGCGCACGCGAACCCGATAATAGAATCACGGATTTAACAAATAAGAAGCCGACACTTTGTAAAGCGATTAGAATCACGAATTACGAATTTGAAAACCAACCTTTTGTAAATTAAATGGGAAGCAACGTTTTTTTTCTTCCGTAGCGTTATCGCGCTAATTTTAACCTTGCAATTTTAACTTTATCTTTTCAGATACCGCTCCATGTCAACTGAGGACTGAATAAAAACAATTCTTTTCTTACTCTACTATTGCTTTTCTTATTTAAACACACCCCTTCCCAAGAATCCTGGTAGACTCAAAGCATCCGGGGGAAGGGTAGAAACATTACATACGAAATAATATCATCAAAGTGCAATCATTAGCTCATAATAAATTATCGTCACCGAGGTATATAAATTTATTTAAATATTCATGGTATAAAAGTGGGTATGTAGATGTAAAGCCTGCTGAATTTGAAAATTCAGTGGAATTTGTTTTCGGATCGCAATCCAATATTCGCTGCGAAATCGAAGGGTGTTCTAATGTTGGGATTATAAAATGTTCTTGGTTTAAAAGGACATTATGTCTAAAGCATTTTTTCCATGACTATCATTATTGCCGCTCTTATAAACATTAATAATTGCAAAACTTATTTCTTATGTGAATTTATATAAAAAATCATGTTGATACAAAATTTGTTTAATAATGTAAATTGGGCAATTATAAATAAAGTTATATATCAAAAAAGCATAAAATATTACTATTGTCCTTATATTAGATGATCTAACCTCTCTTAATGAAAGTAACTTACAGATTATCATCTTATAACTTATAATATATTCTGCATTAGTTGCATTAACAATTTTGATTTCTTTTTGAGATTTTTGCTAATAACCTACTTTAAGCGTGTTGCAAATTGTCATCCAATAATTTATAAAGTTCTGAAACTTCAACCAATAAATTATGGCTATATAGCTACACAACAGAGTTTTTATAGACAAATAACGTTGAAACAGGAAGTGATTCCGATAGCTGAGATAGAAATTTTGATTATGGAGCAAAAGAAAAGATTTAATTTTAAATCTATGAAGTATCAGTATAATAATATAAGTAAACGAAAATAAAATGCTTACACTCATAATCCTGTAACGATATAGTAGATGGGGTGAAATGAACCCCCGGAAACATAATGCTAATTAATTATTTGATGCATAATAATGCTTAAAATGAACGTTCCAATAATTCAAGTGCAAAAATATGTTGTAATTAATTTTTATAATGCTAAAAGTCGATATATTTAATTTATGTTAAACTCACCCCTTCAAATGATTTTTTTTAAAAGACCCTGAGACACGCCAATTTTAATATTTAATTTTCTTCATAATACAATGAGTTTTAATCCCATAGACCTCTGTATTAGATGTTGCTAAAATGTGACATTTAAAATAAGATTTCATGTAATGTGCGACTCTACCTCCCCTTATATTCCGATCTTGCCTGACAACCTGGTAATCCTTGATCTGAATGACGTCATCGCTTACATCCGGCCGCAGCCAGGTCAGAGCAACACTAAATAGGTCGTAAAATGAACCACCAGAAAGAAATTGACGGGTCTGATGAATGTGCGCCCTTAGAGAGTTCACATTCAGGAAACCCGCACGCAACATCCCGATAAATCTTCCTTGCCCTCCAGCGACGAAGTTATCTAGTCATTTATTTTTTGAATTATTTTTGGACTTATTCTTGCTTCGTTTAGATACTTTAATTTCTTTATCATTTGTTTTCATTTCACCGCTGATATCGATATTTATTGAGTTTTGTTTTGTATTAAAATTTTTTGCACTATTCTTAAGATCCACTTCAACTACATTGTTACTATTTTGTTTCATATTCTTGTTCTTGTATTTTTTGTTTAATTGTGTAGAAAATTTTTGGAGTTCAGAGAAGGTAGTGAAGACATGCACTTTCTCTCCATCATGCTTTTTTACGAAAACTCTGCCATGCCTGTGCCAAATATATTTAAAACCAAGTTTCTTGGCAGATGTTTTTAAGTTTACAAAATTTTTGTCCTTATTTTTTTCTAAGAATTCATTTATAAATATTGTTGCAACAGGCAAGGCAGACACCTCGCTGAGAAAACTTAAATTAAGATATTTTGTGTTGAGGGCAATGAACTTCATTTTTGCCTTTATTAAGTCAGCAATGAGACCGCCGCTGGAAAGCTGAACCAACAGAGAAGTTGTACCCCCCGAACAGCCTTCGGTTTCAGATGGATAAAGAGGAGTGACCGTCAGTATGTTGCCCTTTTTAAATGTTAGAAGGATAGTGCAGAGCACGGCAAAGACATAATATTCGATCGCAATATTAGAAGCAGAGCAGTCAACAGAACTCGAGATTACGAGAGCCGCGCCCTCCGCACTACCTTCATTCGTTGTCTGTGCATGTGTGATGTGATCTTTTTCTTGTTTTTGTGTGAGTTAGTGTCACTAACAGAAATATTCTGTGCGTTATTGATAATGTTATTGTCTAGTGTTAGTGCGTCTGGGCTGGTTTTGTCGGAGACGGTTTGTACCACGGCCGCCACCCCAGTGGTAATATTGTTGAAAATATTGTAAACTGTGTCGAATTCTTCATTTAATTTTGCGTCAAGTGTATTTAATCTATTTAAATTTTTTTTTTAAGTCTAGAAATTTATCCTCTAAAATTAAATTTATATTTTCTTCAAAAGTTACTAATTTTTTCTTTAATGTTAAATTGTCCTCCACCTGCTCAGTCCGACTCGACAAAAGCTCTACCAGCATGGAGTTCTGGTTTTGTATAACAGCAACCAGATTGTTGAGACTTTCACTCATAAGCTGGATTTTATCCTCCATAGCTGGTAATAGATTAAGAGGTTCCCTTATGAGATCCAATCTGCCCAATACTGTCGCAATCGTATCGGCCTGGGTCGGTTTTGAATTAGTTGCTCATTTTAATTTAGTTATACCACTGCGAGGGACGACCACGGTACCACTCGTTGAATTTGACAGCAGGCACTTGCTGTTATACGCACTACTGTCTATGCGGCTAGAAATAAAACTACAGCTATTATTTTCTTGCGAGAGATACGGTGTGTCTAATTTCGACGGTGTTGATGAAGGCGCCAAATTATTCTTATTTGATAGTGAGTCATTATTTAAATTATTTATATCTTTAGCTTTCTTATATCAACACTCAGATCTATCACTCGTTTCCGCTTGCAGAACTGCACGAGGGCATCGCTGCGATTACTCGCGATGCGGAGGCCGTTGCCGTCTGGGCTGCAGAATACAGTCTCTCTTTTAACCTCGCGAAGACCAAGGTTATGCTCTTGGGTAGCGAAGCCTTCATTTCTCGCTTGGACCTCCAGAGCATCCCCAAAGTCACTGTTCACGGGATTCCAGTACCACGATCTAGACAAAACGCGCAGCACCAAAATTCAGCGAGCACTTAATGCGCGTGTGCGCTTCGTCAGTGGCCATATCCCGTTTCGAGGACATGTCACTCCGCACCGCATTAGCTTAGGGTGGCTCTCTGCCGCCAAACCCCGGGAGCCAAGCGTCACGCCCGTTCGCACTCAATAACATCTTTAACTCAAACTATCGCACTATCGAATGCGCCAACGTAAAAATTTCTTACACCATAACATCACACGCCGTCATGGGAACTATGACAGTTCTAAGGGAGGGGGTGTAACATCCCGCCTAAGTGTACGAAGTTCACAATAATTCATCGCGTGCCTACAAAAGTGTGCCGAGCCGACTCTGCTGACTCGCCGATTCAGCAAGTGCACTGATTTGGCTCTCGCTCTTATAATCATACGAGCGCAAAACCAAACATGGCCGGAGATTTATAAATTTACCACCACGTCTCCATCTAAAGCGAGCCATTAAAAGGACGTAACATCGCAGACCTATTGTCTTTTTCATCTTACCATTAACCGAGTTAGTGTATCGTGTGTAAGGAGATCACTGCCGGTGCAGCTAACCCTAACCCGTCGAGCCTCGACCTCTAGCACATCAAACCCTGCACCACATACACGTAATCGGAAAGACCCATCGAGGAAGTGACGATTTCATTCTCACCAAAATCTACCTTGATATAACCGGAAAGCTTCCAAGATAGATTGCCGTTTGAAAAAGAAAACCTACCACTTGTATAGCTATCCCTCACACGTCCAGCTACGACTACAAGAGCATTCTCGTACACAGGCAACGATCTTAAAGAGGGAATCCGGCACCAACCGGTAGAGTGAGCAGGTGAAATTTAAAAAATACTTACCTTAATTGAGAAAGAGGCGTATTTGAAAAACACTATTTCTTAAATAAACAATTTACGACCATTTAAATATTAACTTGCCAGTTTAAATGTATAGATTTAGTTTATTTTAATTAGAACGATACTTCTCGAACGATACCATAAACTATAATATAAAAAATTGTAATCAAATTTACTATTTCAGTTTAGATTCACTATCCCGTTCAATGCAATGTATAATAAAACGAAAAAAATAATAATAAAACTGTTCCAAAGCATTAAAACCGCGATATCTCTGTAAATAGAGGTTATTTTTAACAAAAGAGCGTTCCTAAAAACTGTACTCTTGCTGTTTTTAATTGCACCCTCGCTAAAATGCCAAATATACTACAATTTTTTTCTAAAACGCCGAAAAATTATTTTTGAAAGTTCCATACCTAGATTTTATTCATGTAGTCTGTAAGAAAAAGTATATTATTTATATAGCAAAATGATCTTTTTAATAATCTAATTAGTTCTAAGCTAAAAGAAAACGCCGTAGGCGTATAAAGATGGGGTGGGGGTAAGGAGTTTTTGATTATTTTTTTAATTTAAAAACTACACTAAATTGGGTATATATATGATATGCTTGCGGCTTTTCCATTTCCGACATAGTGGTATGATGTGCAACCAGACCAGAAACTGTGTCTCTTAATTAAGAGTGCCGTTTTTTAAAAATAACCTAAAACCTCTTAACGCCCGCCCCATCGTTATACGACTGTGGTGCTTCCTCTTATATTAGAACTAATAAGGGTAGTAAAAAAATCATTTTTCTAAATAAATTATACAATTTCTCTTTGATTTGGTCTATTGACTTAACTCGTGTTAGCTTCTCTTTGGCGAAAATATATTATTCTTTTTATTTGATTTAACTTGGTGAGTGTCATTTCGTGACCTCACTCGTTTTTCCTTTTCCCCGCCCGTTCGAATACCGCCCTCGCCGATCGTGGCGAGCTGGCTGGCAACGAAGGCCCGAACAGCCACCCGTGTTCGAGTATTCGCGATCCTTTACAGGTACGAGAACACACACGAGAGAGACAGCGAGAGCAGCTGTCTCTCCTATGAAAAAAACCGAGAGGAAAATATCTCGGCGTTGCTCACGGGGTTCGGCATTGTACTGAGGTGCGATTGCACAAGCGGCTAACGTCCGCCCGCAACTCCTGGCGCATCGTGGGATACCAGCTGCCAAGTAGCAGCAGCACATCCACCCGCCAGGGCAAGTCGCCCTGGCCAGAGCACGAAGATCCAGCAGAACTCCGTTACAACTGGCGCCCCAAACGTGTGGGAAACCGCGGGGGAAAGTAGATTAAATATATCATTTAAAATAAATTAAATTGAATAAATGCAGAAGCTCTCGCGAACGGGCCGAGATAATCGAAAGTTTACAAGTGTGTTTACTGAGCTCGAAGCTCAATAGTAAACACACAAGAGTACGCCGTCGCGCAAGTTGATCGAGGAAGTTGTCGGTCCATTGCCTTTCTGAAATCAGCTGCCTCTCGCGTAGAATAAAATTATAATATAATATTAGAACCCGAAATACAGAATTGTACAGGCCGAGCACCGTGCAGAAGACACGTACACGTGGCTGGAGCCATAGAAGGATAAGAAAGTCAAGGTTTGAACAAATTGTTTAAACAAATTATTTAAACAAATTGTTTAAACAATTAAAAAGGGGAACCTTTTTTTTCCTTCTTCAGGGATTCGTTTATATTATTAACTCTCAACGGAAATTATATTTGTTTAAAAATTTTTTTTGTTTAAATTTTTTTTTTGCTTTTCAACATTTTTTCAAAAAATTATTTTAGTTTTTTTAACTTTTTTCAAAAAATTATTTTTTTTAGTTTGTAACTTTTTTCCAAAAAAAATTATTTTTCGTTCTGGTACAGCCGCCACTTGGTACCAGAACGAAAGGGACAACTGGACTAGCTGGACGGACTGTACCATGGTAGCTCAACGCTGGTATGGCACAAGCCAACGATACCAGCAATGTCTGGCGGCAGAAGCCAATGTCAGAATGTAAGGGCCGGATGAACCGGTGAGAAATTACCTCACGTGTCTGATTGGCATCATGCGGAAGCTGAAGTCAATTCCGGACCAAACGGCGCAGCTCGACATGCTGTATGGCAATATGCTACCGCAACTATAACGGCAAGTAAAGAGGAGAGAATGCGACTCAGTCGAGACGCTTCTCATGCTAGCTGCGGACACCGAGCAGACCATGAAGAGCGAAAAAGCCTTTAGGATGCCGCCTAAGGCAGAAACGACGTTGTGTCCGGAAATAGCGTACAGGAACAAACCGACGCCAACAAATGCCGACGCCAAAGTGGCAGCGGTATCATGACTCCGCCGATTGCCGCAGAACCAGACTACATCCAGCAAATCTCGAAGCTGATGGATGCTAAACTGCAGGCGGCCCTGCAGAAAAGCCGGAACACGGCAGAGTCAGGCCCAAAGAAAACAACGGAGAATCAAATCAAAAGGAAGAGCTCACCCAGAAGGGATGAGCGAAACAGTAGAGATCGACGCCGAGACAGCTAGGAAAGAAAGGGCACGGAACAGCACCCCAGGTTCGATCCAAAAGAACCACTACGCTGTCACGGCTGTGGCAGGCTCGGTTATATGAAGAAATACTGCTCAGATTGTTCGGGAAACGGGACAGGGGGCGAGTAGAGGGGGTCTCTACCCCACCGCGCACACCCATGGCCCCACCATCTGCCGAGCCGGGACCTAGAAGGGCTACCGGCAGAAGTTCCCAGAAGGGATGAAGAAGGGTCAAATTATCGTCCTGAAGACGAAACCCGATGGTGGCTCCAGGTGGAAATCGGAGACTACCGATTCAGAGCGCTCTACGATCCAGGAGCCTCGAGCACAGTCATGGGTCCAGTAGGTTTCCAGATCGCAGCCAGTCTGGAAAGACGCCTCCTCCAGAGAGAAGTCGGAGAGGTTAGACTGGCAGACGGGAGGAGGAGTCCATTGTGCGGTCACGTACTCTTGCCTTTCAAGCTAGAAGGCTTGACGAAGGAGGTAAGAGTAGCGATCTTTCCCGGTCTCGATGAAGAATGCTATGTTGGAGTGAACTTCATCAGAGCATTCCGAGCCGTGTTGGATCCGGACACTGACCAGCTACTCCTCAAGGAGACCGGAGCCTACGCCCCACTGGAAGTAGCCGCTATAGGAAGTGGCGTGGCAGCGCTGGCATCGCCAGAAGTGGCAGATGTAACAGAAGAGCAACTGGCACGGCTGAAAGCGCTATTGGACGAGGTATTACCACCGAATGATGGACCTTTTGGCTACACCCACCTAGCCGAACATGATATAGATGTCGGTACGGCGAAACCGATAAAACAGAAGTATTATCCAGTTTCGCCGAGGGTGGAGAAAGAAATGCATCGGCAAGTCGCCGAAATGCTAGCCAAGGACATAATTGAAACCTCATCCAGCAGCTGGTTAAGTCCCATAGTGATGGTGAAAAAGGAAAACGGCAAATACCGGTTCTGCATTGATTTCCGGAAAGTCAATGCAGTTACAAAACTGGACGCCTATCCTCAGCCTCACATGGACCACATCCAGAGGAAGCTACGCCGAGCAAGGTACATCTCCACACTAGATCTCAGTGCGGCATACCACCAGATAAGACTGACAGAACAGTCAAGACCCATCACGGCCTTCACAGTGCCTGGTATGGGTCTATACCAGTTTAAAAGAATGCCGTTCATACTGTGTTACGTAGGAGCGTCGTTCCAGAGAGTCGTCGACCAGCTCATAGGCCCGAGCATGGAACCGTTCGCTTTCGCCTATCTGGACGACATAATCATCGTCTCGGAAGAATTCGAGGACCACCTGCGTTACCTGAGACTCGTACTCCAGAAACTCAGTGAGGCAGGATTAACGATCAATCACGAGAAGAACGTATTCTGCCGCCCTGAAGTGAAATATCTGGGCGTCTTGGTGAACCAAGACGGGGTCAGACCAGATCCAGCCAAGGTAGAGCCGATAAAAAATTATCCAGGTTCGAAAAACCTTAGGCAACTTAGACGCTTCATGGGCATGGCTTCGTGGTATCGCAAGTTCAGGAAGGACTTCGCGACGATTTCCGAACCACTTTCCCGCCTCATAAAGAAAAACCAGAAGTATGAGTGGAAGGTCGAACAACAAGGAGACTTCGAACAACTTAAGGCATTGACACTATCCGCCCCGGTGTTGCAAAGACCAGACTTCGAACGACCGTTCATTGTGCAAACAGATGCCAGTGCCACGGGTCTCGGAGCAGTATTAATGCAAAGCGTAGGCGAAGACGTAAAAGTCCTAGAATTCGCCAGCAGAACTCTCTCACCAGCTGAAAGAAATTACAGCGTGACAGAGAGAGAATGCTTGGCTATAGTCTAGGCAATTAAGAAATTCCGACCCTACATCGAAGGTTACCACTTCAAAGTAGTAACTGACCACAGCTGTCTAAGATGACTCAGTTGGATGAAGAACCCAACGAGCAGGCTAGCAAGATGGGCCCAGACGCATTGTCGAGGATGTTCGAGGAGGAAGAACCAGCGATAAGCGCGCTGGCATGGTCAGATGGTACAAAAGACCTCTGGTACCTCGAGCAAGCCAGAAGAACTAGGGAAGAACCTAGCGAGCATCCTCGATGGAAACCAGCAGGCCGAAACCTCTATCTACACCGCCAAAACCCCGACTCAGAAGGCGTCATCGAGGAAGATGACGCGTAGAAATTGATCGTGCCAAAAGAACACCACCGCGATGTCATGCGTGAGTGTCATAATGAACCGACGGCAGGACATCTTGGGCGAGAAAAGACCTTTGACAGGGTAGTAAGGTACTACTTTTGGCCTAAGTTTTACGAAGATGTCCGTAATTATGTTCGGAAGTGACAGATATGCCAGCAGTGCAAAGTGGAGCAGAAACTCCCGCTCGGCCTGATGGGCAGGCGAATAGTGGAGAAGCCGTGGCAGGTGGTGGCAGGAGACATTATGGGGCCACTGCCGCGGAGTGTCAGAGGATTCGAATACATCCTCGTTCTACAAGATCTCTTCACCCGCTAAGAAAAGCGAACGCAAAAAGTATAATAAAAGAGCTGAACGAGAGAGTAATCCTACCCTTCGGCACTCCGGAGGTCTTTCTGTCAGATAACGGTACAGAATTTAAGAACAAGGCCGTAGATCAGTATCTATCAGAACGAGGGGTACACCACTCCAATACGCCGCCATATCATCCACAGGCGAATCCATTGGAGCGGTCTAACCGCACACTGAAGATAATGATAACATCGTACGCCACGGAAAACCACCGAATATGGGACGAAAATCTGGCGGAGCTAATGTTCGCCTTAAACACGGCGGCACAAAGCTCGATAGGAACCAGCCCAGCACTGCTCAATTATGGCAGACAGCCAATGCCCCCAGGCACTTCCCGACGAGAACAAGACACGGTAGCAACCGAGAGACTCGAGAAATCAAGAATAGAAGCATGGCAGAAGAGGATGGACGGCCTACAAGAAACCTTGGATAAAGCCGCCAGCCTTAGTCGAGAAGCGCAGACACGGCAGTCGGAGTACTACAATGCGGGCAGAAGAGAACCCACCTTTAAATCAGGGGACCAAGTCTGGAAGAAGAACCGAGTTCTATCTTCAGCCGCACAGGGTATAGCGGCGAATCTGGCTCCCAAGTACTCCGGCCCATACCTTATAACAGCCACCAGAGGCTCAAACTGCTACCAAATGATAGACGCCGACGGTCATGTAGATGACAATGTACACGCCAAGGATCTAAAGCCATACATCGGAGGGGAAGATCCAGACGATGAAGACGACGGGGGACCACTACCACTGAGGGAAGAAGAGGCGATGAGCCACCGGCCAAAAGCGTGCGAAGCGGATCCAGAGCCGATCTCTGTGGACAATAACGCTCCCTGCGAGGAGTTATCGTTACCACATCAACCCATCGATAACACCCAACAGCACCCAACGAACCCCGAGCAGCCTACGATTCGAAAACGAGGTCTTTTCTCAGGGAAAAAAAGCGCACAGGGGCAACCGAAACCTCCGTATCCCCAAGGCGGCTAAGAAACCGTGCGCTGCATCGGGAATAAAAGAATGTGGCGAACCTGAGACTACCAATGTTTTTCTTGTCTTGTTCCCACAGACGAGCATCCATCTCACGCGCCAGAAGCTGGAGGAGCTGATGGCTTCGCTGATCGGCTACCACCTGGAGGTGGTAGTCGAGCTGCTGGAGACGGCGATGGACGCCCTCCGGGACACAGAGGAAGAACTCCGCCGGGACGACGCGGATCGGCGAAGACCGTCCACCGTAGTCATCGAGGAGACTCACGGGGAGAAAGCCACCGCGCCGTTCTTCGGCTTACCTCGAGGACCGGAGGAGGAGCTCCCAAGACCGCCAAAAGGAGCGATTCCGGCGCCGGCTCCAGTAGCGCCAGTGCTCCGCCACGGCGACGGCAGAGAAGCCCCCAGCCGCGAAGGAGGGGGGCGTCGAGCCGAGGCTCAGCCCGCTCGAGAGTGGCTGGAAGCGCGTGGTGGCCGCGCTCGTCGAGGCCCGGACCAAGCACCGGGAGGCCACCAGGTTCGAAAGCGAAGCTTTCGCAGCCCTCGACGCCTTCGTGAAGAACTTCATGAGCCGAGAAGAGAGGGCTTGCCGGAGGGTCTCCCTGGTCAAGAACCGCCGGGAAGAAGTCGCCGAGTTCGCGGCTCAGAAGAGGAGGAGAGCTGAAGAAGCAGCACGCCGGGAAGAGGCGGCAAGGAAGTTGCGGCAAGTGCAGAAGGAGAGGGAGGAGAGAGAGAGACTGGCGGCAGCAGCGGAGGACGCCGTGGCCCATGCCGAGCACGAGCTGGAGCTCGCCCGCCAACGGGAAGCTGCAGCAAAGGCCCAGCGCCCACCGCGGGCACCACGCCCCCAACAACCCCCGAAGAAATGCCGCAGACAAAGAGACACTGCCATAAGTGCGGACATCCGGGAGTGAGGGAGCTGTGGAAGTGCCCCAACCAGGCCAAACACCGCCATCACCAATAGGTGGGACAGAGGAGGAGCCGCAGTTCTGACACCCCCCCCCCTCCACCCACTGTGACATAGAGACTTTTTTTATGTAAATATTTTTTCTATTATGTTTGTAATTTTTGTAATTTTTTTTTTTGATACACCATTCGGCGGAATAAACGCGCCTGTACAATAAACTATGGAATTTATTTGCCTCAGGCAAAACAATCCGAGTCCAAGAACCACACTTCCCCGTTCCTCATGCGTAACGGCTGTGTCGCTATCCGGGGATACGCGAAGCCTGGAGGGAGAGTGTAACGGCGTGGAACGCGCTTCGAATTTCGCGCCCAAGCGGAACAGCGCGAACGGATCGGTGCGCGCGCGTGGAAGAAGAATGAGGAAGAAGGCAGAGAGGAAGCGGCCATACTGTCTTCTTCTCTCCGGCCGAACGCCACGTGCTACGCGATCGCTCCCGCGTGGGCGAGGTTTTTAACGAGTGCACGAGAGTGACTGTGCACAGTGGTGGAGGAAAGAAGCCAACCCCCCCCCCCCCCCCCCCCCACCATCTACACCGACCAAGCCACCCAGGAGCGAAGCCTGCAGCGAGAGAGCCCGAGGGAAAGCACGGGTAGGTGCAACAACCCGGCATCGGTACGCGAGCAAAGCGAGATAGATAGATAGATAGATATAAATTTATTTTGTAACAAAACAAAAATTACAATGCTGTATAATCTTAACATAATGCTAATAAAAAAACTTGGAGGTACAATATTGC
>UELV01136050.1:0-11700 GCA_900490015.1 Megastigmus stigmatizans | reverse complement strand
CTTTTGCAACACATAAAAAGGACAATATATATGCAGTGTATGGTGTAACGCCCATATGAGATGTCCAACCGATTTGAAGCCGGAAGATTGTAGGTGGACACTGATAAACAATAAATATAATCATTACTGGTTCGATGGGCCTCAAAGTCCTTCATTTGAAGATATATCATCTAATATTACAGGTATTAATAATTTCCATTATTATGAATTAAAATTTAATGTTACATTTACAATAACTTTTACAAAAACAAAAATTAATTATTTTTCAGATTCTAATGATGATAATGATGATGAGGATGACGAGGCAGTCGATTTTTGCAGTGATACAGATGAACAAAGCTCAAATGACACTGATGAAGAATAAAAAAAAATTAAATTATTTTTTTATATTTTATTTTCTAAATTTATATTTATTTAATAAAAATTAGTTTAATTATTAGTAAAATACATAATATTATTTATTTACATACTCCATAATTTATGTATAGTAGTTTATAAATGTTAAAAATCATTGTTGTGTACTTGAAAACTGATAGTATTGAAATAATGACAAAAATTGATGTTTTTTTTGTCTGACTTCAGACTGGACACGATATATTTGTCTGCCATTTGTACCACATATTAAGTACTTCTCTTAGAAACATAATTTTTTTTTGTCCGACAGCTATTAATAAATTTGAAGTCCTCGTGAAATCGACAATTTCCACGCGTCGGACTGAAAAATCGGAAAATATAATTTGTCGGACAATATGTAAATGTGATTCGAGATATTTTTTTTGAGCAATCTTGAAAAAATTAGCTTGTTATCGATAAATTTTTCAAAGTCCTTATTTTGACACGTTTAAGATGGTAGACACACTTTATGTTCCAAAATTTTTGTCCGACAATTATTTCTCGCGTGTTTCATCAATTGTTATTGCGATTACATTTTGTAAAAGTGGAGTATCTATAAATTTTTTACACAACATAAAATGCACGACTTTCGGAAAAGCGGGAAGGGAAAAGTCGCGTCTGCGAGTTTTCATAGAGAGGAAAGGTGGCAGACTAGACCCAATTAAGCGATACAAAAAGTTGTACGAATTTATGTATAAATAACTATTATATCCATGGGCACTCAGACTATTAGTGTCAGCTACTGCATAGTCATGAAGTAAACTGAACTGAAACTCTTATTAGGATAGGTAATTAATTAGTTTGTAATTGATTTACTTCGTTTATAATATTTATAACCACAAGCTATACATAAATATATTAAGGTAGCCAACAAAAACTAGTTTAATTTTTCTTTCAGAAGAATTTATTTGACCAATGTATAATACTTTTCAATTTATAATTGAAATGAAAAATGAACAATTTTTTTTGATATTTAAATAATATCAAACAATAATCTTTAAAAATAAAGTTATAAAGCATGTTTTTGGTATTTATTAATATAACTTATTTTTCACGTGTAACATTACTTCCTCTACCTTGTCCAATCAATGACAAGACTAGGAATTAATAAATACGAAGTTTCAATACAGTGTGAAACACTCTCAATTGTATTTCGTTTCATGAGCATGAATTTCTTCATTTTGCTTTGCCTTGAGCAGCAACAGATGCAATAGCTGCTTTAACAGTTTCTTCATCTCCAAGGAATTTCATAGAAACAACTGGCTTGAAGTTTTCATCTAATTCATACACAAATGGAATACCAGTTGGAAGATTTAGTCCCATAATTTCATCATTGCTGAGTTCTGAAAAGAAACAAGGTAATTGTTATGCAATTGCATTAAAACAATATTACAGTATTATATCATAAAACAAAGTACTAACGGTCAAGATGTTTAACTATTCCTCTTAAACTATTGCCATGAGCAGCAATGATAATTTTCTTTCCCTCCTTCAATTGTGGAATAATTGTACCATTCCAATATGGCAAAGTCCTTTCAATGGTTAGCTTCAAGGACTCAAACTTTGGGAATTCTTCAGGTTTAGGTTCAGCAGCATACCTGGGATCCTTCACTATAGCTTCATAATACTTGTGGTCAGGCTCCATTGGTGGTGGTGGAGTATCGAAAGATCGTCTCCAAATTTGCACTTGCTCTTCTCCATATTTTTGAGCAGTTTCAGTCTTATTCATTCCTGTCAATCCACCATAATGACGTTCATTCAAACGCCACGTCTTTTGAACTGGAATATTTTCTTGTCCAATTTCTTTAAGAATGGTTTGAAGAGTAATTTGGGCTCTTGTCAACATAGAAGTATGTGCAAGATCAAAAGTATAACCAGCTTCTTTTAATGCTTTTCCAGCTGCAGTTGCTTCGGTTTTACCTGTAAGTTAAAATAATATTAATTTCTTCTTCTTGTTTTTATTGGATCCTTTACAGAATTCTGAACCATTCACATTTGGTTTAACAAGGGCTAAATTGATTGAATATTACACTTTACTTGGCGACAAGTTTTAAGCTTGGCATAAATTTTTTAGTGTAATTCTTAGTTTAACATTGAATTAACTATAGCATCATTTATTTCTATAAGAAATTTGATTTTATATTACTTTTAAAGTATTCAAATCTAAGCAAAATATTTCTTCGTAATGATAACATTAAGTGCTAACTAATAAAACCTTTTGAAAATTCCATTTTATTTTCTCCAATTTTAAATATGACCATTTATGAATAAAAGTTTTCTTGGATATTTTGTGCCATAATTATCTAGTACTTATTATTTGATAATAAATATTTTTAAGTATTAGGATGAATTGTGTTCATGTGTAATGAGCAATTATAGATAAAATAGAATGAATTTAATTTTTAATTTAAAGATCAAAAATTACTAATTAATTTGTTTCACTCATGATAATATTTTCTCAGAGGAAAATTAAAGTCGTAATGTCATCATTGCCCGGCTTCCAGAAATCGTGACCTTTTGCCCTTCAAACTTCGCGAAATAGTTCAGTCTCAAGTCCGAAAATATCTCAACGAATTCTCACCTTTGTCGGACAGACCAGCATCGTACCAGCCGCAAAACAAATTCAGCTGATTCCACTCGCTTTCGCCGTGGCGAACCATCACAATCCGATACTTCGACATATTCTTTCCTATTTTAAACGAACTTTTCTAGTTATGTCACTCGATGTCGATCCACTGCCGCCGACCTTGCGATTGTGCTCAGCGCAAAATAGGACTAGCAAATTGTAAGCATGGGAGAGGAAAAGCGCTGTCGCTGTGGTCGATAACATATACCCCCTCTACTTCGCATATATATGTATTTTCTGAAGTTCGCGATCTGTAACTATATAGATTTGCTAGACCCAAATTAGTCAGCACTCAGCACAACTCACACAAGTGCAGTGCCAGGTAGTGCTGTCAAATCAGTATCTATATTGAATATTCGTTTGTGTATTACATATAATAAAGGAAATATCAACAAATTATAAATTGTACATATGAATGCTAATTCAGAACATGAAATATATATAATATCATTACCTATTGTGGAAAATTGATAAGACCAAGAATGCGCGGGAAAATATGAAATATGTACAGATATAATAATTTTATCATACAATAAGTTCCCAAATAAAAAATAAATATTGTAAGAGATATCAATTATTATTTTCATTTTGATATCCTCCTATCAATTATGAATTAAGCTCAAAATATGATTAGCTAAAAATTATAGTACCTATTCTTTTATTTAGGCCCGCGGTGTAACTTATAGTAAGTTGTAAGGTCTTTATAAACCAGCATACCTATTGTCGACTGCTGCGAACTAGTATTCCTAACCTTAATAAAATGCGTATTTATAACTGAAGTATTGACCTGAAAGATTTGACATTGATTTTAAAATAGTAATAATGCCACAATGACAAAAAGAACAATTTGTGAAACGTCACAAAATAATATTTTTATGCATTTTACAAATGTGATTTATCATGGAATTAGCATGCAGTAATGAAGAATCATTAAAGAATGATGTTTTACAATCCAAAAAGCAAGAGGATTATTTTGTAATAACATCATCCAATTGGGAAATTGAAAATGAAAGAAATTTTAATGATTGTGTATCTACAGTAGCCTTACTGCAAGCCCCAGATAGGTATTTTTAATTTAAATTGTTCAAGCGTTCTTATTATCTACCTTCAAAATAAACAATAAATTTTTACCCGTTATATTTGTTTTAAGCATGTTTTCGCACAGCCACTTACTTTAATATATATAAATAAAAAAGTTTTAATTTTGAAATTAAATTCTCAAAATTAAATCATTCTTTTTATTCCTCTACATTTTGAATAAATATTAAATAAATATGATTCAATTCAATTAATTATTTAATAAATTTTTAGCACGAATCTTGACGATGTTGTATCGTTAGATACTTGTGTAGCTTTAAAGTCTGATCCATCAGGAGAATCATGCAAATTAGAGTTTAAACTTACAAACAAACAAAAAATAGCTCGTATTGCAGTAGTTTCTGAAGCATCGGTTTTAGAATTTTTCAAGCAAGCAGGTGAATATGCAACAACTGTATTTGCTGAGTTTGTTGATGAATTTCAAGACCACGCTGTATATTTTGCTGAAGCAAAAATTGAACCACCCTCTGCAGAAGCTAGTATTAAGGTATGGAAATTATGTTTATTGCTTTGAGTTAAATCAATTTGATTTTCATTCGATTCATATTTTAAATTATTATTTTATTTCTAATATTATTTTTTCAAAATATTTGATTCTTCAAATTGATATAGAAATATTTAGAAGCAAAATTTTAATTTTATTGATTTATCAAGAATTAATTTGAATGTAATATAAATAGTGTAATTTTGGTTTCAGTTTACACGTACAAAAAATAAGGGTACAGCAATGTGGCTATATGGAATAAAGTTAATTCTAACTGAGTCTATACCAGAAACATCCAAAAGTATGTTTGACTTCGATGTAATTAATAGTTTTATAAGTAATTCTAATCAAGTAAAGCCGGAAAGAGCTGAAATGGCAAGAAAAGTATTAGAATCATTTGCAGCAAATGAACATAATCCTATGCCAAATGATATGAGTGTATATTTACAAAAACTAGCAACAATAAATTGGAATTCTCACAAAATTGCAGGAGAGAATAAATGCAATGATCTGAATCATACGAATAGTTCACATAAACATATTGAGTCTAATGGTGATGATAAACAACAGAATTATTTTGATTTGAAGACCTACATAGATGATAAATTTGCTTGTATGGAAAAAAGACTGATGAAACAAATAGAAATCGTGGATCAAAAAACTAACCAAAAACTCGATGAAATTTTAAAACTATTAGAACTAAATGTTAATCGATGAATAAAAAGTATTTGCTACATTTTTATATACATATGCATTTCTTTCACGTTTGTACCTAAGGATTAAATGATAAAAATTATTTTTCACGAATTTTCGACAAAAAGTATAATTTTTTATAAATATAAAAATAGATGTTTACAATAGTGTAATACTTTTTGCAATAGTCTTTGCCTCGATAGAGTAGAAAATACTTCAAATCATTGAAATAATTTATTAGCAATATTGAAAGAAGTATATTTAAATCTTATTATTTTTTATAAGTAACTTAAAAAACTATATGGAACAACTTATTAGTATTGCTAAGATTCAATATCTTCAATCTTTACATCAGTTTTTAAATCATTTTGTGTTTTATTGGTTTCCTCTTCTGGATCCCAGAAATGAAGCTGCTTACGCCACAATTTGACCATGCCATCCCAACCTCGCCTGCTGTATTTGGTATACATTGGAGGTGTTCGAGGATGATCTTTTGTACGTTGTTCTCTGAAAAATTAGAATTATTTTATCAATTCCAAATGTCACTTTTAATTTTATATTTCAAAAACTTATGCATCTTTTAGAATAATCTATGGTAATAACTAAATACTTTGAAGATATTTTTTAAAATTTTTTCTATTATTAATAAATAATTTAATCATACTTTGATTGATGAAATTCTTTGAAGAAAAATTCAATATTCATTAAAAGTAAATATAAGAAAATGCAAAAAAAAATTAAAAAATGAACTATTCAGGATATCATGAAAGTGAATATTTTATTAATAAACCTGAAAATGTGTTCTAAAATCAATTATAATTATTTTTTTTATACTTACTTCGGAATTGATTGAATATATCGATCATAACCTATAGTATTTTTTCCATAATCGATATCTTTCTGTCTACGAGCTAGCACACCAGGATCAGTTTCATATTCTGGATTTGGCTTGTTATTACTTGACATTGTGCTAGAACTAGAATTACTGTTTTTCCTATTTCTTGAGGATTTCATTTGGCCTTCACTATCGCTTTCTCGTATTCTCTTGCGTGTTGATGAAATGTTTTCAGCATCATCTGTATGCATTGCATTTTCTGCTTCTTTTGTATTCTTGTCATTTTGTGCTTCATTTGTTTCTACAATGTCTGACTCTTTTAAATCCTTAGATTTCATATTTGATAATGATAAGTTAATTTTTCCACCTGAGGTTGATAAATCAATATTTCCATTTGATGTTGATGATCCAGAAATATTAGTGTCAGAATCCATATCACACCAAACACCATTTGATATATTTTGTTTTTGATTCTCTACATTACTGTCCTCTTCTTTACTGTTTTTGTTATTTACTTCATCATCATCGTCATCAGTTTTTATTTCCAAATTTCTGCTACAGCAAATTGCTTCATTTAATAGTGCATCTTCTTCATCATCTATATTTGAAAAAGATTTTTCTTTTTCTAATATAACAGCCATGTTTGGTATTAAATATATCTGAAACAAACATAATTATGATTACAAAATAGAATTATCAATCACTTCAAATAATAGTTGAAGTACAACAGGTTGTTTTTATCGTTTTCTCAAAAGATATTAGGTATATATATTTTTAATAATCTGTTCAAATGCTAATCTTTTTTGACAACATTATGTGCTTATGTACTCTGATTTAGAAAATAAAAGATATACATGGCGTCTAACCTGTATTTCTAAACACGCACACAAAAATTGAATACCAACGAAAGTACAAACTATATCTTTAAATTTAATCAGACAAATCGTTCATATATTTTTATTTAATACTAATGCATGTTTTAGAAATAAAAAATTCCGAGAAAAAGACAAGAGGAAAATATACAACGAGAGTATACAAGCACTCAACGCCCTATACTGTACTTGGCTCACGACACAGCGCGCTCTTTTTCAATCATTGATGAGAAAACCGCGCCTTTTCCAAGAAAGTTGCAGAAATTGGACTCGGTCAACTAAAGATATTTACATTTTAATATTAATTGTCACGTATTTTATTTAAAAATAAAATAATAAAGACATTGTAAAGCGTAGTTTAAACTTATTTATTAATTAGTTTTAAAAATTTTAGAATTTTGCACATTATAGTTACACAGGTACAGGGTACAGTGTATGGTACACTCGTTCGTATTTTTCATCTTCGCCGCTGTTGCGGGCGTAGCGGCTTGCGAGTTGCGGCCAGTGCACCTGGCTAGCGGGCAGCGGGCGTTGCTTTTTGAACTTGCTACGACCTCTCTAGGTGAAAAGGGTAACCTCAAATATGTAAACAGAATTTTATCTGAGTTTCAATAATTCATCATTCGCCGCTACTATTTAGACCTGATGATTATAAACATATTTTTAAAATGACGACTGGTAAATACTTTATTAATGTCAATAAACAGCTTAGAATTATTTAAATAAATACGGTACATATAAAATATTATAGAGTTTAGATCACTTAACCTAAAAGTATTTTTTTAATTCTTTTAGCCCTGACATTTATTTTCTATTAATTAGTTCTTATGCGAATTTTTTTATTCTAAATGTATTTTTTATAATAGATAACTTTTGATTGATTTAATATTATGAATTGCAGAAATTGACAAAAGTCTACTTGTTATAATTTTGGATGTGAATCCAATGCAGAAGCTTGTTAAACAAGTATTAACACAAGGCCTTGATTCAACCATTGTTTTTGCCAATGCACATTTAATGCAGACATCAAATAATCTCCTTGCAATAATGGCTTGTCATAGTCAAGGTGTACAATTTCTTTATCCGCAAGAGAAAATGCCAGAAGTGAGACAAATCGATGGACAATATGAAAAGTTTACACAACTTGAACGTACTGTTCGACAGCGAATTCACAAAATGATTGGTGAAATGTCTATGGATAGAAAGGGTAATGAAGAAAGTTTAATCTCGGGTGCTTTGTCCATGGGTTTATGCTATATTGCTAAATTGGAAAGAGAAAAGTTTGCTGGAGAAAAATTGCATTCTAGGATTATAGTTATTACTGCTAGTCATGATTCAGCAACACAATATATGAATTATATGAACATATTTTTCACATCTCAGAAAATGGTTTGTATATTTAATTCTCGAAATCAAAGTTGATAATTATTTATACAAAGTAAAGAATGATCTTAACTATTGTATATTGAAAACTTAAATACACTGACTTTCAAAATTTTCTTTTAGGGTGTTATGCTGGATGTTTGTAGTATAGATCATGAATTGACACTACTTCAACAAGGTTGTGATTTAACTGGTGGTAGTTACCTGAAAATTCCTCAACAGAATGGTCAATCTCCACTAGCAGGATTACTTCAGTATTTATTGGTATGCTTTAAAATTATATTTCTGAGAATAATAAAATGTCTTTCATTTCAATATATTTTATTTTTTCTTACACTTATTAATACACAATATTTTTTGTGTTGACATTATTCAGCTAATACTATTCAGCTAATAATATCAATTTGAATATAGAAAAGTATAATTTAATAATAAATTAAGGTTTTTAATTTCCTAGTTCATCTATTGTCTATCTATTTTTCTTATATTTTTGTTTTGAGTATTTCTAATATCTCTACAATAAAATATAATTTAATACAAAAAATCAATTGAAAATATTCTCATCTATTTTAGTGGGTATTTTTGCCAGATCCTGTAGTGAGAACAAAATTAGTATTACCACCACCTGTTAAAGTGGACTATCGTGCTGCATGCTTCTGTCATCAAGAGCTGGTTGATACGGGTTTTGTTTGTTCTGTTTGTCTTTCAAGTGAGCTACTTTTTTTTTAAAAATAGATTATTTTCATTTTTGTTTATCTTTTCCAAATAAGAAACTTATGTACTTCTTTTTGTATATTCTAGTTTTCTGCAAATTCAGTCCAATCTGCACCACTTGCCAGTGAGTACAATTGCATATCTAAGTATTGATAAAAGTTCGATTTCATCTTTAAAACTTACAAAGTGACATTTTTCTGTTACAGCACCGTCTTCAAAAACCCTGCTCCAATTCCAATAAAACCAAAGAAGAAAAAGAAGAATATTGATACGGTTCATTAAATGTGTTATTTAAAGTTGTTTATACTTTCATGATTAGATACTATTTTTTATTTTATTTATTTCATCAGAGTACAAATGTACATACATACAAATGATATCGAATTTTATAGAGGTCACATAAACATCATCTGTACATAGATCCAACTAAAATATATCTAAAAAACTGAAATTAAAAAATTATTACTGATAGCTTCTTCATAAGTTAATTTATAATAGATAATGTGATTGGACTTTATATAACTTTTAACAAGATTGAAATATTAAAGATATAAAAGAAATTTTTTTTTATCTTTTTTTTCTGATCGCATATTTATTTTTGGTCCAGCTTATTATTTTGCTTTTTATGATTTGTGATTATATTAATTTACCCAATAAATATTATTATTAATAAAGAAAAGTATCTACAAATAGTAAATAGGTACACAATAATCTTAATTAATTTATATTAATTAAGGAAACTCAAGAGTGTCAGCTCAAAATATATCAAGATGAAAAGTAAAATTATTTTTACTTAGCACATAAGTAACTAGACCAAGATTACCATAATTTTTTCTAAATTAATATTTAAATGCAGCAGATTCATCATGTTAGGCAATAAAAAAGCCTAATTAATTTTACTGGTTATTTTATTAAATAAGAAAGAAAACATGAAACAGAATTTCAGTTGTAGAATAAAGCTTGGATGCGAAGCTCAAGTGGCCCAAATCCATCTTACTTGTAACTGTGTAATGTGGCTTAGCCATGCATACACGAGATACGCTATACCAGCCTGGAATGTTGCTTTCAAAAACGTTAGCAACCCTCACATGGTTGTCTTAATTGCAGACAAATTCATCCATATCGATGGTCTTCTGCACCTTACCGCTAGCGTTTACTATTATGATGTGGGATTGAAAGTCCTGGGGATTATGCATCGCACCGAAGGATTCTATTTTGTAGGGTAATTCTCCCTTGACATTCAACACCTGCTCACCCTCGAGACTGTATTGAATATAGGAATAGTTGCTCTGATGATCGTTCTTCGGTTGCTCTATGCAGATGCCAATTAAGTCGTGTTCTTTAGAGTTGACATGAAATATATTCACCAAATTAACTTGTCCTGGGTATCGTCAAAAAGATTGGAATGAAATTAATTGATTTGCTTATCTCATTATATCAATATACTAATTTTAGAAATTCCGATATTATATAATAATGATAAATTAGTTTTAATTTTATATTTAAAACAAATATTTCCAATCATTTCTTTCTTTTTTCATGCGCTAATATTAAAATAACGATGTTGCCGACTTAAATTAGAGTAAAAAAAATTCGTTTCCGAGTTTGCCTAATTTCCTTTGTTTGTACATTTTTGCCTATTTTACTGACGTTTGAAAGAATGGGTAATAAATAATAAATCGTATTCAAAAACTTACTCTTGGTTTATTTGGTTGATGCTCGAAATTGTTAATGTAAAAACTTTGTTAAATTTAAATCGCGGTTTTATAATCGTTGTATAATCGGTGATTTTAAACTATTTGTTGTTGGTGTGAATATAGTCTCGATTGTAGCTGCTCTCATCAGTTTAGAACTGCTTTGTAATGCTGCTGCGTTCTAATGTTGCTGTGTTGTAGTACAGTCAACTTCGAACTGCCGTCTTGCGTGATTAATGCTTGATTTTGAACTGCTTCATTGATATTGAACTGGTCATGTTGCGTCATCGATTCTTGATTTTGAACTGCTTGCTCTGCATAATTTTTATGCTCTATTTATACCTAGTTGTCCTGCTTTGTCTAAAAGGAGTGGGAGTAATACTGCCCTCTCTGTAAAAAATTATTCGTAACACCAATATATGTAACCTGTTTCAATTGTTTACTTCATTGTCTGTAAACATTTATATGATATAAACTAAATCAATGGGTCATAAATACCACCGAAGGAAAAAATTTAATATTTCGATTTATATATAGATTCAAAATCTGCATAATTTAATACGGTATATATATTATAGATAGCGATTTTCTAATTTTGTACTTATTATCATATATTTTGTACATATGTTCTTTTCAATAGTGATTTTTATTAATTTTATCCACAAAATAGATTTTTGTTTGAAATATATCTTCACCAATTCTTTTTAAACAAAACTAAGAAAATTTTATGATTGTATTACATGCTGTACGGCACTTCTAATGTATCTTATTACAGTTTATAAGATCACGATAAAATTTTATTTGACGATATTGCGATAATATTATGTAAATCGCGGATATCAAAACCATAGCAAAAGTTATACTTATGCCCATGAAGCTATTATGCAAATTATTTTATTTTTTAAGTA
>UELV01136049.1:0-11290 GCA_900490015.1 Megastigmus stigmatizans | reverse complement strand
CGTGGGAGGAGTGCAGCGCGAGCTTCCATAGCCCTCTCTCTCGCTCTCGTGGGTTAGGCCCTGGCTTGGTCATGCCACTCGGACCTCGGGATTTGCTGTCTAAGCATTTTCGCCCCCTGCATTCCTGCACGTACAGTGTGCTATCTGATACTTTTGTGGCCTTGAAGTTTTCGTCTAACTTCAGTGCCAGAAAAGTATAGGAATGCAGTGTGTCCATATTTGAAAAAAAATGAAAAGAGAGGAGAACAGAAGCTAAAAGAAAGTCGCAACGTGACATAGTCCGCACGTAATGTACAAGTGGTATGTACGCAATGTACAAATAGTCTGTACGTAATGTACAAGTATAAGTTTTTAATTATTATATATAAATATTATAAATTATATCTATAACAATATGTTTTATGCATATGAAATATACGCATACAAATAGTAAAAATAATTCTTGTCTAACAAGGATGTATGTTATGTGTGTACGTAAAATACAAATATTACCAATTGAATGTACGCAAAGTACAAGTAGTCTGTACGCAATGTACAAATAGTCTGTACGTAATGTACAAGTACAAGTTTTTAATTATTATATATTATAAATATTATAAATTGTATCAATAGTAATATTAAATATAAGTATTTAATATATTAATTATATAAATAATAATATGAAATATAAGTTAAAAATAATAAAAACAATTCTTGCACAACAAGGATGCATTTAATATATGTACGCAATGTACAATAATAATATGCGTAATGCATAATTAAAGTGTACGTAAAGTGCACCAAATAAATAAATGGGCCTAATACATAAATGCAGTGTATGTAAAGTCCAAGTGATCAGTACACAGATTAAAAAATTTCGTAATGAGCTATTTACTGCTCAAGCGAATAAGTACATAGGTATGTACGTGTATGGAAACTGAAAGGTTTCATATCACGCTACAATAGCGCCATTTAGTGGCGACCCTAAGTTTCCTAGTATTCGAAACTTACGCATGGAGCACTGCAAGCTTATTTTTATATTTTTTGTGGTGCCACTCGGACACTCGGTCGGTAACAACCTGTACGAAGAGCTCTTTTTTCCATATAGCATCCCCTTAAAGGAAATAAATACGTTTCAATGGCGCGTGAACAGAGACAATGAGGAAGGAAAAAAAGATTTGAGGGAAAAAGGGGAAGTAGAGGTGATTGAAAAAAATTTTTCTCACGCTATTTCATTGGAAAAAAATTTAACAACACATGTGTCCAGGAATGATGCAGACGGTTATAGAATGGGGACAAATTGATCTTGTAGAATTAGAAACTAGAATTATAGGATTAGACGAGGAGAATCAAAGCATAAGACAAATAATACAGGAGATGGAAGAAAGATTTGAGGCACAGCAAATAATGATAAAAGCACTGATGAGAAGAAGCCAGGCAATAACGGAAGAGTTAAAACAGGAGACTGCTGCACGCACACAAGGAGATAACGATCAAGGAAGAAAAGTCAAGGCAGTAGATAGAAGAGTTAGTGTTCTGGAAGAATTGATGGAGAGAATAACAGTGGGAATAAAGAAGATGCAGATCAATTAAAGAAAAAAAAAGTAACTAGGAATAAATGAAAAAAAAGGGTGTATAGATATAGAGATTAAGATAGAATAAGATGTTATAAATATAAAAAATTGAGGGAAAATAGCCCCAAAGGAAATCAAGAAAAAAAATTTAAAAAAAAGAAGAAGAGAGGAAAAGAAAAGATAAACGGAAAAATAACCGTTAATAAAAATTCGTCTGTTATTCAATTGTGAAATAGGTCTCTACTCGTTTGATGTGTTGTAAATGTTTGATCCTGACTTATAATAAAGGAGCAAATTTATGAAGCATAGATGAGGCGAGGCTGAACGATTTCTTACAGGGATGGTTATGTGACTAATGGAAAATATAACTATTCGTTGGAGAAATAAAACAATTGAATAAATCATAGAGAAAAAGTAAATAAAATCTTGTTGAAATATTAATTAAATAAATAAATGCTAATTGTTTCTAACTTAAATAACTGTGTGACTTATGGAAAATACAGTTGTTTTGAGAAGGAAGCAATTATAGAGGAAAAAAAATAAACAAGATTTGGAAAAAAATACATATATATTAATTAAATTAATAAATACTAATTGTTTCTAACTTAAATAACTATGTGACTTGTGGAAAATATAGTTGTTTTGAGGAGGAATCAATTAGAGAGAAAAAATGTTAGATGATGCCTAGATAAATAGATTTTTTTCCGAATAGTAAATTTCCAATATTTAGGAAAGTAAGCGAGATCCGGGTCCGAACAAGAAAGGTACTTTATTTAGTTAGTGAAATGCCCCATCGATTGAGGTAGGTCTCATTGACGTAGGTCTACGGGATAAGGAGATATCTTTAAAAAAAATAGAAAGAAAAAAAGAGTGATTTTTCGAGATTATTCGTTTGGAAGAATTCGAATAGAAATCTCCGATATCTCGGTGCTTTATTCAACAAATTGAATACACTATCGATTGAGATAAGTTTTATTCGCGTAGAACCTCGGGAAAAGGGGATAACTAAGAAAAGAATAAATAGGAATAAAACGGTAAATACCTGAATGAAGAGATATTCTTTAATAAATAAAAGAGATAGAGAGGAGACTATGGCAAATCAAGAGAGGACATGTAGAGAAGTAACTGCTCCAGAAAACTTAGATTGAACGATAGCAAATACTAATGAAAACCAGGCACAAAGATGGCAAGAAGAAGTACATAATAATATATCGGAGGTATTAGTGTATGTTGAGCAAAATGAAATTAGATTGGAGAAAATGGAGAAAAAGCAGGAGGAGAATTTTAAAGAGATAAATGATCAGAATAAGAGTTTAATGGAAAGTATAGGATCGTTACAGATAGGACAAGAAGTTTGCGTTTTAAAAATAAATAATGTTAAAAAGAATTTAGATTTAAAAAGAAGAGATGAGATAAAAGAATTTAAAGACATAATGGATAATAAATTTGAAGAGGTATCAGAGAATTTTAAAATAATAAATTTAGAGTTAAAAAAATCTGGAAGATAATAAAATAAAGGAGAAAATGGAAGAATGTATTCGTACTAAAGAATCCTCGATGTCAGATAGTTGGGATAACAAGATAGAAAGATTAGTTCAAGAAAAGTTTGAAAATTATTTAACTATATATGAAAAGAAAATATCGAAATCAGCTAGTGATGTGTGTGACACGAGTATCGTGCACAATGGGAGGTGAGGTGATCCTCGGCGACTGGAGTCCAGGGCCCCACCTACAACACCGGAGTAGCTCATCAAAAAAAATTAACAGAAAAGTAAACATATCATAGGAAAGGGAGATTGAGGTTAGGATAGCGGATTCAATGGGAGAGAGAGAGAGAGAGAGAGACAGCAGCAAAACATTGCAATGATGTAGCCACCAGTACTGCACTGCTGCAATTGGGAATTAGGATAGGGTAGGAAGCGAAACGATACAGCATAAATACCTGGCAGCAGGTCCTCGCGAGCAACCCGCAGGGTCGCCGAGAGAGAGGTGTCCGAGCACCGTCTTAACCGCGAAAACACCTGTTTGTTCGAGGGCCCTACTGCAGCGACGCACGATGCACACACGCGACACTCACACCACGATGACGAGAACCGATGCAGGCCGATCCGTGCAAGGATGCACTTCGGCCCAGGACAGAGGCCAGAAGTCGATGCACTCTCGACGGGCAGCGACGAGGACGAGGTGGGACGTCGCCCTGACACGTACTCCACCAGCGACGAGGAAACGCAACCAGGAGGCGGCGCACACACACAGACACAACACTGGTGCCGATGCCGGGCGCAAGTGGCGCCGAACCGCGACGAAGATGACGAGGGTGTCGCCACCTACCCGCACTTAACCGAATGACAAGTGTTGAGGGAAACACGCGCGCGACCTCGACACGAGACGAACCACCAGCGACAAGACGAAAACCGCGACCGAAACACGCAACGAAAGCAAGCGGGCGGCCATTTGCAATGCCGCCAGTAGAGCGACAGAGACAAACGAACGGTGCGAAGGAGAATCGGCGATAACGCGTTAGGGAGCGCCCAAAATGCCGCGCCCACGAAACCCCGAGTTCCCGAGATGACGATGCGCATGCTCCATAGGGCATCTGGGGATATTTATAGATAAATGCACATAAACTTATTGCGCGACGGTATTCGAATGGCGCGCGCGATAGGATGACCCAGATAAGGAGCTAGGTCAGCCTCAGGAGCCAATCAGCGTCGATGACCACACTAATTACAAGAGAAGTGAGGGAAAGTGCCTCTAGGTTTGCCAAAAAGGAATAAGTGAGTCAAATTTCGAACTACGCGAGTGGAATTTTGGACCTGACAACGACCATGGGAGCGACGGAGACAAGGATAGACTTTTAACGAGTGCGACGAAGAGAGAAGACTGGAAGAAGACGGATGCGACAAATGAGCTTCCGAAAAGAAGACACTTGCCGTCTAGAATTGGAAGTAGCAGCACGCGAACGTATTAGTCAGCAGATACGCACAGCCTAGCAGCAATTTATATAATTTTTTGTGGAGATACTTATCGACGAGAGCGATATTTTGCGAATCAGCGACACCAGCACGAACCCAATCGACAGCGACGAGATGATTGTTTTTGGATAATTACGAGAGGACACGGAGTTGAGGGTTGTGAGGTCCGACAAGGTTGCGACGGTGAGTGGGCCAGACTTGCGCCATTTTCGGTTGTCAAGCAACCTAACCACGAGGTGAGTCGAAACAATTATATCAGTGCGCGATCGGTGTATGGTGTCCGCGATTCCTATTAATTAATACTGTGGCGGACCATTAAAATTGAGGTGCGAGTGCGTTTTTGCTGTATGAGCACGGGCTTTTCCTGCGTTAAAGTAAACTCATTCGCGACTGGAAAATTAACTGGCGACGGCGCGGGTTGCGACGCGAGCCTCGTGGCGGGAATGAACTCCGTTCCGAGAACAACCAGCCACATACGCGTTTATCATGTATTATAATAGGGAATAAATTGTTATTTGCTGTTTACCTTATATTCCGAGTCATTATTACGAGTCGCCCACTGCCCTCTCCCGTTCCATTCATATTCTAAATTATTTGCGTGACGAGCCACGCTCGAAAAGCGACGACAGGAGGCACCAGAAGTAGAGCAACGGGGAATCAAGGTGACGAGCGCAACGAGGGCTCGGACGTTTCCACCGAGTCGCTCGACGGAATCTCCTCTGGGAGAGAGTTTCGCTTCTTTTTTTGTATTGGATTTAGCCGGGTGAAGTGGATCATTCGTCGCCTGATACGAGTGTGTCTGGCGCCTTAAATAAATTATAGGCGACGATCATGCGTTGGTTTTCCTAGTGTGCGGCCAGGAAACCTCGTAGGGTTTAGTAGGGTATTTGTACATCTGTACTAGTAGGGATTACAGGTTGACCCTTGGACCCTGGACGAGTGGCGTATCCCAAGATGGCGCCCAACGTGGGGCAATGTTGAGTGTTGCGCGAGAGTAGCGACAGAGAATAGCGACCCAGAATTTAATTTTGTTGAATTTTAAAATTTTTGGGTGCAGAAGATATGTGTTTAAATGAATAAAAATATACTTTGTCAACATCTTTGGAAGGAAGTGCCAGGACTTGGTGGGATATTATGGAGTCAGTAATGTACAGTTCGAGGATTTTGAAAAGAAATTTAAGGAGCGATATTGGAATGAAACAATTACTGACGAAATAATGAGAAAGATTGATTTAGAGATATATTCTTCAAATGGAAAATTAACTCGGCTAGAATATACAACAGAATTATTAAGCTTGGCACAGGACGTGGGAAAATATGATGAGAAGGAGTTAATTAGGAAACTGGCAAACCATCATGACTTGGATATTAGATTTGCTGTGAAAACATCAAGAATTAAGGATAGGGAGACGTTTTTAAATTTATTAACTTGGAAGGATATAGAAATCAGAAGAGAAAGACGATTTGTGAATAAAGAATCAAGATTTGCAGCAAGTAATGTAAATAAAGGACAAAACACCGGAACTAATCATCAAGATGATGGACAGATTAGTATAAATAAACCAGGAATGTCAGAAAATATGCAGATTCGAAATCAATGAGAATATACTAAAAGAAATCCTGGTCAACAAAATCATTATAATTATAATAGACAGAATAGATATGAGAATAATAATTCAAATCAGAATTACTCGAATAATTATGGTCGAAATAATTATAATAGATACAGAAATGAGAATGGACAGAATGAAAGGTAAACATATAAAACAAATAATCAGTCAAGCGAACTGAGGAACATAGGGAGACCTGAAAAATCAAGGGCTGAATTGAGGGAGTATGAGATGATAACTACGGCAGATGTAGAGCCGATTCCCTCGAATTCGGGAAATGCCAAGTAGTTGTATCAAGCGCCTTGGATGCCTCTAAAAATTTTATGAGTCTGGATGCAACTCCAAAGAAAATATTAAGTTTATTTGAGGATCCTCGAGGTGATTTGCTGGAAGAGAATGAAAAAGAAACAAAGGCAGAAATAATCAAACGTCCTGAAAACACGATAAAAGTGTTGCCTGAAAAGATTGCAACTCAATTGATAATAGAATTGCATGAAATTTATGGTCACATACGAGCAAGAAAACTACATAAAATGATTGAAGAAGATTTTTATATAAAAAACATTCGACACAAAATTTCAAGTTTAGTATTGACTTGTGATTTATGTCAGAAAAATAAAATACCGACAAGACCATCACCAGCTCCAATGCAAACAATCGTTCCAGAAAGACCGGGTGATTTGCTCTCAATAGATTTATATGGGCCATTACCGACTTCAATTGCTGGTATGAAATATATATTGATAACAATTGATGCATTTAGCAAATTTGTAGCAATATATGGTATAAAAAGGGCAAATACAGAAACAGTAATTAGGAAAATTTTTGGGCATTATATAGAAAATTACGGAAAGCCTAATATGTGATCATGGAACACAATTTACGGCGAAATCGTGGCAAAAGAAATTAGAAGATGAAAAAATAAATTTGGTATTTTTTTCAATTAGGCATCCATTAAGTAATATAGTGGAGAGAGTAAATCTGGAACTTGGAAGCTTTTTGAGAATGTTTGTGAAGGAGAATCATTCAGGATGGGCTCGATATGTTGATATTACACAAGAAATTATTAATGAAACATATCATGAAACCATTGAATTTACTCTGATGGAGCTGCACCTGAATAGAAAACCAAGAAAACTCTGGAAAAATTGGATAAAGTCAATTGGAGAGCAAGAAGAAATTCCGCATGACGAAAAAATATTCTTGGCAAGGGAACGAATAAGAAGGAAAGGGGCTAAAAGAGCGGAGAAATTTAATGAAAAAAAATAAAAAATTATTCGTTGAATTTCAAGAAGGCGAGGATTTTTTTCGATATATGAAGGACCTTATACAATACAAAGGAAGATAGGTGAATCGAGTTATTTTTTAATAAATCAAGAAAATGAATTTGAAAGAGGAAGATTCCATGCGAGCGATTTGAAGAAATATAAGCGTCGCAGTGAAATAATAGATCACGAGAATATAAGGATATTAGAAATTAAAAGGACGTAATTTAAACGCACAGAAAATAAGTAAATCGCTTGAACTGAGGGCAGGGACCGGCTCAATGTTTACCAGCAGGAGTAGAGAGAAAGTGGTTTGAGGTTTTCGCGAACAACACATCAGCTGAACGACATCGGGGATTGATCGAGCCGAATATGAAAATTTTGAAATTTGAGAAATGAAACGGCTCAAATCAGTTCGAGTGAAAACTTGGAAGGGTAGACATGCAGGAAGAAATGTGTGAGGAAGAATTAGTTTGGAAATACAGGAGGATATGGTGTCAGTGGAGGAAATGTTGAAGGATATAAATGGAATTATCGGAGAAAAACCAAAAAATAGATCGATACAAACACAGACGGGAGAACAAAAAGAAAAGGGAGAGAGAATAATAGTTCCAACAGGAAAATTCCAGAGAATTCGAAAAAAAGGATTCCCGCCACGAGGCACAGGAACGGATACTGAGCAGGATCGGAAATCAGAATTTTGAAAACCAAAAAAAAAAAAATGAAAATAAAGCCACGCAGTCGCTAATAATTGTAGTTTCGATAAATTTATTAAGTTTACGAAACGAGAATTTGAAAAACTATGGGAAGAAGGAGATGATATAACAGTGTCATCAGTATTAATTGCTGCAAGTAAGTTGGAAAAAAAGTGATAAATAAGAGCACTGGGAAAGAGAAAAAGAAAAGAAAAGAAGAGTGAAAAAACTAAAAAAATTTTTATTGTATATAAATTTTTTTTTCGTTGTTTTTTTTCTACAGAGAAGAAGACAGGAAGAATAGAGGAGAATAAGTTTTTCGAATAAGAATAGAAAATAAGAAAAAGAATAGACATAAGTGGAAAGTGAAAAAGAAAATTAGAAAAAAGACGCTTTGCGAAGTGGGAAAAAATACATAGATGTAGTAGAATAAATTGTAATTATTATATATAGGGTATAGGGAGTTTAAATAAATTTTGTAATTTTTATAAATAAAAATAAAAAAAAATATTTTTAAGGGGACTATGTGACAACCTGATTAATTGATTTATTGAGTAATTATAAATAATAATTAAAGTAGTTAATGATTAAATTGAATTATGAAATGAATGATTAGGATGAAATAAAAAGAAAAGAAAATAAGAAAGGTGCGAGGTATGGATATCCGCACAAGGTGAAAGATGCGAAATAGATATCAATGTATGTAAATAAGGTGTAAATAGATGAGTAAGTAAGTATGCGTGTGCGCAAAGGACTAAGGATTCGATGGAAGAGTAGAGGGAGGTATCCCTACTCTTGATAAACGGGAGGCAGCTCGAATCGACTCGAGACCGAGCTGATCTGCTGAATTGATTTGGCAGCTAGGATCAGTACGGTCGCGAGACTTTTCAGAGCCAGACGCTCCGCTATCTGACAGAGGATTACCATCTTTGTGACTTATCATACATGGTGGTGATTCGTCTGCTGGAAAGCATAGTTAGGGTTTCTGAGAATAAAGCATCCGTACGTAAAAATAAGCACCTCTCTTTTTCTTTTGAACGAACCTCATTCTCCTCAATTATTCCCTTTACATTAAAACTATTAATTATGTAGAATATTTGTTCTTAAAGGAAACAAATCCGTTTCATTATAATAATTTTTTGATCTGGATTTTGATTGACGAAGATTCATAGCTGTTAAAGTTTGTAAATGTCCGAGGTTTTGTGTCAAGTCAGTTAAATACTCGTCGTAAGTCAAAAGTTTTTCTCGCGACAGGAAACTCGATAGCGTATGCACTCTATAGAGGAATACTATCTCTCGAGTAAGACTCGTGCGGCGTGTAACCCGATTCTTCGTGTATTGCTGTATCATATGAATGCATAGCGAGCGGCAGCCACTTATCCCAATCAAGATGAACTTGTATTATATTTTTCAAATATACTTTTAATGTGATATGCATTCTCTCTATGCTACCATTTGATTGCGAATGATATATATCGTTCGATATTTTTCTATGCGGAATATACGAGCGAATTCTTCCAACATTCTGCTCAAAAAATTCGTCCCTTGGTCTGTCCAAATAGCTGCTGGGGGTCCGAAATAATTAATAAGTATATTTATCATAGAGCGCGTTACTTCCTGAGCCGTCGCGAGAGATAAAGGTGCTACTATAAAATAATTTGATAGAGCATCTTGCTTTGTCAAAATTCATATATTTCCGTTTTTCGTAGGCTTTAAGGCGCTGTAAAAATCTAGGAATACTTTGTCAAAAGGTTTAGATATTGTATCCGTGATGACCATAGGCAATCGTGTTTTAATGCGAATCAATTTTTTTGCTTGGCGATCTTCACATCGATTAACGAATGATTGCACGTCTGCTTTCATGTTTCGCCAGTAATAATCTTTGGCTATTTTATGGTAGGTTTATGGTACAGGTAGATTATTTTTGCAAAGTGTTACCTTTACTTTTATTTTTGCTAACATATAATTTAGCTGTTCAATAATATAAGCCCATTGACTTTGGCTTAAAACGTTATTACCTTGTATTATGCAAAAAAAATGTGACTGAATGTTGTTTTATCAAATTTCTTAAATGACGTAAACATTTCGTTATATCGGATTAAAGAGCATCATCATCTATAAACCTGTTAACAACTAATCCGAGGTTTTTATATTTTCCAAACGTTGATATAAATTTTTCAACGACTTTAAGTTCTTGAGATTGCATGTCATCGAGATCGATATATCGGCGTTCGATGTGTGCGTCTATTATTCCCGATTCGTGATAACCATCCGCCGGTAAAAAAATATACGAAATTATTCAAAATATAAATAAACAAAATATAGTACTGATCATCTTTCATCCGATGTGGCTAAATGTGAGACAATAACAAAAAAAGATATAAAATACGTTGACGGATTATCCTATACCACCTTCCCTTCCAACATGGAATACAGCAAGAGTGCTATGAACAAATAACTGGCAACACTCACCTATACTCACCACGTCAACTATAAGAGCAACACGATGAATCAGCATTTGAATCTGATATAAGATATCCAAATGCAAGTAATTCTTGAGACAATTATGGTCAATTATTAATTCTAAACTTGGCAGAAAAGGCATTAAAGATAATAATATTGATATTATTCATAATAAAAAATAAGAAACAATAAAAGATCCAGTTATTACTGTAAATGAGTATTATTGTAAAATAGGTAAAAACTTGAGTAATAACATAAAAGCACCTATTAATAATAACGATAGATTCAATCCACCAATAATAAATACAAATTCAATGTTCATAATACCTACAAATAGGTTTGAAGTACAAAAACTTATTGATAACATTAAGTTAATAAATGGTGGAATAGATAAAATCAATTCAAAAACACTAAAAAAATATCTATGTTTATTACTGAGACTGCGACGATAGCACAGCGTCGCGAAACCAGCACGCGGAAATTCGCGATAGAGTGCGATAAACTAAGCGATATCGAAATAGATATATATGCCTCGAATCGCGACGTACATAAAATATTGATCGCTATAATTTGTTCTTTTCTGTTAATTTCTTATAGAATTACTAATGGGCCGGAGACGCTGGACGTCGTTGATTGATTAGCGCTTGAGCGCATTATATAGATATATACATATACACCTAATTATAAGATATATTTTGTAATCTAAAATATAAGGGACAATATATATAT
>UELV01136046.1:0-14665 GCA_900490015.1 Megastigmus stigmatizans | reverse complement strand
GAGAAAACGTGTTCGGAAAGTTAATTTTGTAACCTACATGATTCAAAATGGCGTCCGAAATGAAAATTGTTACTAAATATCTTTAGGACGCTTTAACTAATAAACTTTCAACTTTTTGAAAAAAATGCTAAGAACAATAAGTGCTTAGAATTCATCAAAGAACACAATAAAAAATTTTCAGAATTTTTCTTGAATTTTTTTTAATTTATAAAAAACTCGAGTAAAGATTTTTTCTAAATTTTCTCAAAAAATTCTATATATATATATATATATATTCGAATGCAAAATCTCGCAGTAGCCGTAAGCGCCGAAGTTCGTGTCCTACAATACCCCATATAGCTCCCCTGAGCGCGTATATATATACAGTCTCATTTGTGCCGAAGCGAACACGTGTTGCTGCTCGGCTTGGGGAAATCGCCGTCATTCGCGTATCACACTAGTGGTCTGGTGTCGGAGCACACCATCGTGTATATCTATATATATGTATATGTATTCTCGCGTGTAAGAAGGTTGGGGAAAGGGTGAAGAGTCAGGAGTCAAGAGGAAACGAGAAGGGACATTTTTGTCTCTCCGTGTGTGTCTGGACATGTGTTCGATTCGCAGGATATGTAGCCGCCTGTGCGCACCGCCTATGTCCCTCGCGTGGCTCTCATATTCGCTTTCCTCTTGCTTCCAATGTCTTTGTATATTACGTGAGCATAATACATGACCATTGTATGTTATTGGCTCGCTAAGACGATTATTAACTCGCGATAGCTGCAATTTGGTAGCAGCTGTAGTTATCGCGGCTGAGTTTCTTTTCCTACAATGCTTCGTCGAGATCAAATTTCCATACCTTGTTTAAGTTATTGTTAACAAATTTCATATCATTCGCTGATTTTTTCAAAAAAATAGTTTGTTCTAGCTTGTTTCATAACCAAACTGAAACGAAATTAATATTTATTATTGTGATAATTTATTTTCAAGTCAGAATTCATAATAAAAAGGTTTCGGCAAGTTGGTTCGAATAGTAGGTTACAGCATTAATCGATATTCGATAACAGTCCAATAATAATAACTATTATATTTTTCGACCCACCTCATATACAACTATTTTTTATGCATACACAAAGTTTTGTATCCCTTTTTTTCCATATACCGAAAGTAACGTTACACCAAAATTAATGCCGATTCATTTGCTATCGTTTTGGCCTTTGAAAACGAAGCGCGCGAACAAAAGAAAAAAAATTACAGGCGAATTATTGGCCCCCATATGTCTTGTAGCGCTGATGAATTGGGACCAAAAAGGAAAACAATGTGTAGTCGGATATCAGAAGGAGGTGAGGTCGAACCTCGAGGGGGGGGGGGGGCGGCAGGAGGGAGGAGACAGTAAAAAAAGAAGGTGGGAGCGAGATTCTTTTTCTCACGGGATCACAAAGCGAAAGAAACCGCGTTAATAAAGAACTGAATGTTCAGGGGGGGCTTATCGTGACGCGGCGCGGCCTCTTACGAAAACGCCAAGTGGCCTTTAGGATAAGCTTCGGCCACCTCTTTTTTTTTTTCTTTTCCAGCTGTCACAGATTTAGACCGTACAAAAACAACTGTTATTCATTATATTCCTTTTTCTCTCCCTTTTGGCCCTCCTATCCACGAGTCGTGGAACCTTTTTAATCCTTATAGCTCTGTTGTTTCTCTCTTTGTTTTTTTTCTCTCGAACAAAGATCGAGCAACTCTTTCGTTTTTCTATAATAACAAGACTTGAACATTCGAGTTTGCTTAGATTAGCTCGAAGGAAATGAAGTGTCGAGAAAAGCAATGCTTCCGTACGGGTAATTAGATTCTTTGTTTTGCTGTAAAGTTATTGATTGGGGTTATCGCTAATTACCCGCTGTGTGCCTATGTTAATGAAACAAACTGCCTTGTAGTCTGACGACTTGAAGGAAAACTATTAAGTTATGGTATGTATATATACCAATATTATCGTCAACTTCGTTAAATCAAGTTAAACTCCAATGTTGAATGTGTCGTTATCTCATTATTTAGAAAAACTAATACGGCATTCGAATTGTCAATTTTAATTTGCACCGGCAAATAAACGCGCGAGGCAGTAAGTTTTGTTCATGTCTAATGTGCAGCGCGCGGCTCTATGGTCCCGTGCTATGCTAAAATATAAATAATTTATATTATTTAAAAATAACGCTGCCGTCGCGGCCTGAATAATTATAATACGGACTGGCCTTTTATCAAATCCACATATCGTTGTCGAATCATCCTCCTCCTCGTATACTCGCGAAAAGCACAGAGGACTCCTCTCTGCAGGAAACTATCGAGTGCAGATGCCGCGTCCCGAATTGAAAAGTCAATGATTCGCTCGGAATACGCACATAATTATACAATGCCGCATAGTGTACGCGCGCACAATAAATATTGGGTCTTCGGAGAGGTATAAGCGATAAATCAAGGCGGCAGCTCGTCTGTCGAAGACTTTTTTGATTTCCGAGCCGAGGTCTCTCTCTCCCTCTCTCTCTCTCTCTCTGTCGTTCATGAGCCTTCGAGTACATACAAGCAAGAAGAAGAAGAAAAAGAATAAGAAGAAGAAGCTGCAGCAGCAGCGCGGCGGATTTTAAAAAGCCGCGTGGACGCGCAGCCCGCGCCTGCCTGGAGAATTACTCGAAGGGAAATTTTGAGCGACTGTCGGGTATAAATTCATGTCAATACACCTTCTGCTGCGGGAGCTTTTCTCCCTCGCGCCTGAGAGGGAGAGAGAGAGAGAGAGAGAGAGGCCTTTAACGTTGGCGTGTATATGCGCGCAACCAAAGTCAGTCAAACACACAAAGTTTGTACTTTCCGAGTGATCTACGGCATTCTTCAATAAACATGCACCAGCAGCAGCAGCAGCGGCGGCGGCGGCAGCAGCAGCAACAGCAACAGCAGCCCCGAGCGAGCGCATGCTTAATTTAGCCTTGTATAATTGGTGTTGTTGCCGTTGCCGCTGGTATAAAAGTCTCCGTAAAAGGGATATGTTAGGAATGGTTTGTAACTGACCGCCGCCGTTACACACATTTAGATGTTCCGCGAAATCACTATGGTATAAGTCAGGCGCGCGGTAATGAAGTCAAGAGTTTACATTATAATATAAAGACTCTCCCGCGGATTCCCACGAATATCAAGAATTTCCAAAGAGTCTGGCCTTTGCGCGCGTGCATTCGAGGTAAATTGCACTTGTGTGCGTGTCCCCTCCTCGCGGTCTCGATACTTCAAGTGCATATTCGCGCCAAGTGGTCGGCCAATATTTGAGGTGGTGCATAAACAGCCGAGAGCTCGTGTGCACCGATGACCGATCGAAATGGCCGCTATATAGCTTTTCGTGTATACCGATAAAAATGACCGACTTACAACGTTGTTTCCTATAGATACACTGTTTTTTTCTTTTCCTTCACGACCTTCCGATTTCTCTCCTGTGTTATTTTACGATACCCAAACTAATGTCATGTGGCATTATAGTCACCACAGATTTTCTAACGAGGCGCTGACAACGGTCTTTCGTGCGAGCACTTGTTTAGTTTTCTTTTATTTATAATTCTGTGATAAAATCGTTCTGAAAACTTTCAAAGTAAAACATTCATAATATATATATTTCTCTGTTATGCAAGCTTTTAACCCTTTCAGATCTGAATATATATTTTCCAAGAGGAAACGTTGATTTTTGTAATACTATACGATAACTTATAATCTCATTAGGAGATGTGGAATAGACCATTTTGATCTGATACATATGTTCAAATTTAGTAAAAACTTGAGTCGGTTCTACGTACTTCTATTAAAACGAAAATGATTGTTGTTCATTCCAATGGGTTCCAAGTGCGAAATGATTATATAAGTAATGTGATTGTTACATTTTTAGAATTTCATGGATATCAAAGAAAACGCGAAAATGATATTTAAATAACAATGCATTTTTTTAACCCCATATTTGATGATTGAATAAAAAATGATATAAGAAAAAGTGAAAAAAGCAAAAGAGCAAGAGAGAGAGAGAGAGAGAGAGAGAGAGAGAGAGAGTCAAGTAACTGAGTATGTGTCACAGAAGACTGCGCAGTACAAAGACGATCTGGTTTAGACCAGTGAAAAGGGAAGAAAAATAAGGGATCCGCTGTCCGCCAGCAATTTAGCTCTTTTATCAGTATGCCAAGCCGAAGTCTGGGCGAGAGAGGAAGACGCCGGGCTTGTTTTTCATGTGAAGGCCTTCGACGAGATCGCACACTGTATACGAGAGCGCCATGCATATTTCAGGAGACATTGCTCCATACGTCAAGTATTTTCTTTGAACCGGCCCCAAAGTTTAGATTTCGCACAGAGTGGCTGCACATTACACGCGGAGTCTGCAGTCGAATAAAAACGTTGTCGCGCTCCGATGAAGATAAAAAGAATGCGTTGTACGATATAACTGACAGAGGATGAAAGTCATCGTTTATAGCAAAACTCGCTCAAATTAATACTAAACGCGGCATATTCTATTACAATAGAAATGGATTCTCGAAGATTTCATTATTATTTAGTCCTATGTATGTATGTATGTATACGATCGTTCAAGTTGATTTCCTTATTAAATTAATCAATCGTGTGCCGACTCAATCTCTCGTCTTATGGACAATTCGAATAAACATACCCTATAAGAAGCTCGTTGCGCAATTCATTGTAGGCATGGGGAGGTAATATTCGGCTCTTTACGAGTGGTAACGAAATTACCGAGGAGTTTCGATCCACGGCTAAGGCCCGGCCCTATACTACATTGTTCCCTCGGCAGCAATAATTGACACCCGTCATTTTTTTAATCACCATCGGCCCCTGCGGAAGAAAACGCGCCGAAAAAACGAAAAAGAGAAGGAAGAAGAGAGAGAGAGAGAAGCTTATCCGTAAGAAGAAGACGAAGTAAATGAACGAAGAGGATGAAAAGGAAGACGAAGAAGAAGTGCGCGCTGCAGCGGAGGTGGAAAAAGAAGCAAGTGAACGAAAAGAATCTTCTCTCTCTCTCTCTCTCTCTCTCTCTCTCTCTCGCAGTCGCTGGCAAAATAAGCGTAACGCAAGCAAACTCTCCTTTCGGCCAGCGGCGATTCTTTGTCTCCCGCGTGCACCGGCCCTCTATATACACTTGGACGTGCGCAGGGGTGCCGTATGCGTCTCTCCTCTGCATTCCTTGTACACGGCGCGTAGGAGGTCCTCGGCTCCAGAGGAGGAGGGGGTGGCCGGGCAACACACAGAGTGAAAGAGAGAGATGAGGAGAAGGAGAAGAGATACTCGGTGCGTCCGTATAGGGACCGCCGCAGCACACGCGAAATTTCGCGTGCGACCATTCTGTATAATTGTCTAATACACGCGTATATACACTAAGTTGAGTTCGACCTATATGTATAGAGTCGGATGGAGAGCCGAAGCTTAATGTTGTAGGTGGGGAATTACAACCGATTCATTGCGCTGCTGCAACGAAATCGCAATAGCCACGTGCTTTTCGAGCTGGCGAATTCGGAACTGATGAGAGTGATTGGAACGGTTCGACAGAGAGAGAGAGAGATTTTTTTCGTGACTTTTTACCTCTCGACTCGCTGCCGCTGCCGCTGCCCTGGAGTGAAGTAGGTTATCGATGAGAATTGCACCAATCATCCTCTGTATATATACATATATGTTACCGAAGCTGATTTTTCTCGTTTTTATAGGAGACGTTCATCAGAGGCAATTGCACTTTTTCAAGTAGTTATTCAAAAAGAAATCATTTTTTAGAATACGATCGGTATAATAAATAACTGAGAATATATTTAAATGTGCCATGCTTGAGATTTCCAATTTATCAATTTAACGCATCGTTCAGTAAGCGAACACTCGAAATCATCTCTTGCTATTATTACTAGCGATTTACACATTTAACTGTGCTTTAGGATGCCGCGCGCAACAAGAGAACCAAGTTCCAAAATTGTGCACTCGCAGAGTAAATCATCGCGCGTATATAAGCGATATAAACGACTTATATACGTACGCGGCATCGCTAATTCAATTCCTCTGTACACGTGTCGACTCTAAGATTTTCACGCGAGCGAGTGCCGAGAGAGGGTGGGAGAAAATTGCACTTGACACATATATACGCCAATTAAGCAATTACTCCAAGTGCACAGAGCGAGTACATAAATTGCTGCGACGCGGACGAGGCGCGATAAAGCGAGATTTTCAAAAGGATATATATATATATATATTGTATACGCGCGCGTACTGGGAGTCATATACACGCCGCAGCAGCAGCAGCAGCAGCATCCGAGTCTTATGGAACAATCGCGACATTAAACTCACACGGCGTGTATATATTTTAATGGCTCTGCCTGGCAATTATCATCCAGCGAACGAATTCACTTATACATATATACATATACATATATATATATTATACGCGAAGATGAAGAGTTATAAGTGTTATATACCGCTCGGTCGACGAGCTGTTTTTATTTACTCGCGTGCGACGGTTTAATGGAAACGAACGGCTCTCTGCGACGACGACGACGACGTCCGCGCCGCATTGAATAGTTCGCGCGACAAAAATGTCAAATGACTCATCTGAGAGACAGAGTGATTGCAGTGTATATGTATATGAGCGCGGCCTGTTATCCCATCAGAAGCTCGACGGATGAGCCGATCAACGACTCGTGTATATTCCACATGAAACGTAGAAGATGCGCGCGCGAACCTCTTCATTCGACGATTATTCGTCTTCTAACTCCGTATTCCTCCCTAAATTCTCGTTCTCTATATTATATGTGCGTCGCTCGTACGTACATACGCGCTTCTTCTTTGCGCACTCTTTAATACGATTTATTACTCCTAACTTTGCTCTCCCCCTTTCTCTCTCTCTCTCTCTCTCTCTCTCTCTCTTTACGCTGCTTGCTCTTTCATTATATACGAACTGGTAATAAAATTTCGCGCGAGGCAAGTAATTGCGTAACGCAGTTTATTGGCCTATCTGCTCGTATAATATAGGAATAAACGTTCGAGCGAAATTATTTCAATTATTTCAACGAGAATTTGTATAATTGCATTCTCATGTACAATCTAACAAAAGTCTAAAAATACAAAACTACATAATATGTCACGCATATGCGGTAAATGATATATTTATGCAGACTTTTGTTAGGTTATATATAGATAACTATACTTTAGTTCTGTGTATTTTAATGGTTCTGTATCCCAGATCTTACTTTGGTTATAAGATCCAAATCTTCACAAACAAATTATATATGGATAAATATTATTAGTCTTGCTTTTGTGGTGAGATCCTAATCGAAATGAAATGTAATAATTTACTTTGAATCTATACCAACCGAAGATTTGGACACCACAGCCAAATAATAAGTGACCTTTGAATGTGGCAACTAAATGTTTTGATGCTGTCGAGCGGAATACATTAATTCATAACTTTTTATTATATCTAGCGCGAAAAAAAATCAAAAAAATTCAATAACCAAAGCAAAAGTTCAACGAGCAGGTATATATATATATATATGTATGAATCGTACAGGTCGCGGGTTCAATTCTTGAATCGTCCATCTCTCGAAAGATATCCGCTCATTCAATCTTTCCTCCACTTTATCGCTATCGTTTTGACATTGTCAGAGTCGCTGATGGAGCCCTGGCAATTCTTGTTTGCGAGCTGCTATGCCGCACGAGATGAACCCATGGGAAAAGACTAGCAGATTCATTGACTCTCTCTCTCTCTCTCTCTCTCTCTCTCTCTCTCTCCGTCGACTCTTTGGTGCGAAGGTCTCCATTGTCCCATTAAGCCTTGCGGATCCGGCTGGTATAGCTGCCACCGCCGCCGCCGACTCGACACATGCGTTTGTTTTATAAAGCTTAAACAAATCGTGACTTCCCCTCCCCCTTGTACGCGCGCGATCTGTACCACTTTTCTGTCCCATCTCTTTCTCTCCCTCTCTCTCTCTCTCTCTCTCTCACTGCGCGTTACCCGTGCTCACATCGTCATTCCTCGTCATGCACGTCCTTCCTCGCGATCTTGGGTATATATGCCGCGCGACTGGATTATAAGTATAGTTGCTGTCTCCGCCCTCTTCTGCTGCTGCTGCTGCTTCTTCTTCTTCTTCTTCTTCTACTTCTTCTTCTTCCTCTTCTTCTTCTTCTTCTTCTTCTTCTTCTTCTTCTTCTCGTCGAAGCTTAATTCAGAAGCTTACTCACTTGCATCTCTCAACTATGTATAGACATATACACACAGACGCACACGCACACTTGTACGTACACCACGACGATGAAGCGATTCGCACACATTTCTCATTTATGTCCGCGCGCTACATTGTCATTTCCGCTTTCTCGGCTCGTTTCGCGCTGGGGTTTTTTTGTCTGCGCGACGTCTCTCTCTTTCTCTCTCTCTCTCTCTTGATCCTCGCTGGGGCTCGTATAACGAGTATAATATATATATATAACGCAAAACAGCTGCTGAAAGTTCTATAATGGCTGCAGTGCGACGCGATAATGATTGTACGCGCGCAACAGTGTTTCTAATATACTTTCATATCCCACTGATCCCACATATGTCACGGTAGCTACATACAATATTAGGAGATGAGCCTATTTATTGTCTTTAATTGTGTGATAAATGCATACTATACGCGGATTTTGATTTTAAGTCAATTGTTTATTACGTCTGTTGGTTGTAAAATTTCAAATTATATTAGTTGCATCGTTTTTTTTATGAATACAAAGTAAATTAAATACATGTCCATATATGATCGAACGGGGTAATGGTGATCATTGGGTAATTATGGTCACCTTTATTTTAAGAAATATAAACGCTACCACGTCTTGTTTTTGGCACTATGTCAAAGTCAATATAATTCCAAACCATTTCTATATTCAAGTAATATTGAAAGTTTTATTTATAAAAAACGTTTTTGCACGATTTTTATGTAAGAAATGCCATCTCGTAAATAAGTTTTATACATTCTTTTATAGTATTCAATAACTTTGGCTTTGATTTTGTAATAATCTAGAAGATTCAACAAATGAAATCATAATTTTGTTATATTGTCCGCAGATTTAAATTTAACGAGGCTTGTCGATTTGCGGTAATGGTAGTCACAATGCTTTTCTTATGGAACAGGGCCTGTTAAAGAGGTTAGGACGCGCGACTCAGAACACTTCCCGCATTTAAAGTTTAACAAAGGCATTAATTCAACGGTTACAGTACAAAATCAAAAGTAATGAAATCAGGGAGTGTATTTATCCTGGCATTACGTAGCAACATAAGTTAGTTTTCTTACGAGAAGCAAATTTATGCAGTGACTACCATTACCCCACGTCCGACCATGATTACCTCACAAAATTTTGCTTTCTTAGAATCTGGCAATTTTTTTTATTTAAGCTCAGAACTAAATTATTTTCAATGTTAGTCAATGTTACATAATGGATAGTTAAAGTACATACTTCAAATTAACAGTACACACTTTGAGATACATAAAAATATATTTTGGAATAAAAATATGAGTCTTGAAAGCTGAAGTGATCACCATTGCCCCGTTTTCCTCTATCATTATAACAATAAAATTATAAAGATATTATATGAAATATGTTGTAGTATCGTCAAAGCCGTACACCTTTTCTTTCGTTTCAAAGTAAAGTAAAGTACTCAATAATGTCGCTTTATAAATGTTTTCTTTCTTGAATTTCTCTTTGGCCTTGCCTACATATCTACTACGTGACATAAGTGTGGCAAAAAAAATTTATCTAATGTTTAACCAGTAGAACGAGTCAGGGATGGCAAGACATGTACTATATCGTTCACTCAAAATTAATTTCAGAAAATGTTTTCAAGAAGCATTATACGTTTTGTATCGAGCTGCTTGACACATCTAGTCGAATAAATCAATTGTCTATCAAAAAAAGCTTCAACAATATCGATTGAAATATACAAACTGAGGCTGCGTATATAAAAATAAAAGAATGCATGATTAAAAAGGAAATGTCGGCGAATCGAACTGCATACGCGATATATAGTCCAGTTGAGCATAACTGCCCATAGCTCGCACTCGTTCCTTTTGCTTCACACATAAATATCATGAGCATACATATATATATATATGCCGAGATCCTGAAGCAATAAGGACCGATCGAGCGAGAGGCCGAAAGTGCACGACTGCGGCGGCGGCGGCGTCGACGGCTGCGTCGGCGGCTTAGTAGCTCATATATCGCATGCCACTATAGGCCGTGAGTTAGAAAGAAACGACCGCGAGAGAAGATGAGAGGCCCTCCGAGCTCTGCGGACGAAGAAAGCGAGAGAGAGAGAGAGAGAGAGAGAGAGAGAGTGAGTCGGGTGAAACGAGGCAAAAGAAAAGAAGCAGCGCGTCCCTGGGGCGCCGCGCGATCGCGCGGGAATGTCCGTGCGAAGAAACGCCAGTGAGCCAAGAGTGTGTATAAGGGTGGGGTTTTTCGAGTATGGTAGAGAGCAGCTTCTCTATCTCTCTCTCTCTCTCTCTCCCTCTCTTGCTCTTCGGGATATGTTATATACCAAGGGCCGGCAACCTTGCACACCAGCAGCAACAGCAGCAGTGAATCCGCGGTGGAGACGAGCCGCGAGGATTTTCGGCGAGGGAATACGCGAGTTATGTAGGACATGCGCGCCGAGGAATCCGCGCCGCAGCGGGAGAGTAGGAAGGGCTCCGATGTTTTTCGACCGGGCGACAAGTGTTTCGTAATGACATGAGTCGCATAGTTTCTACATAAAAGGTACCTTGACCTTGACCTGCAGGTCTTGTTATTGTTGTTGGCAAATTTTCAAGGGGAATTTGAACAGCTATATATTAGACATCTTGACGAGCGTGAAATTCATGTATTGTTTAGTTTTATTATTATTTTACCTTGATGCATATAGCGGAAGAAATATACACGCGTATAGAAAGACACAGATCAGGTGTACTTTGTTATATTATAAGCTAATTATGCAACAATTATGCAATTATGCAACATATATATATATAACTAGCTAAGAAGGTAAGAAGTGGATTCTTCGCCGTTGCAGCAGTTGAGAAGTGTAGACTGTACAAGAATGAATGGGAATAGTCGAGATCGCGATCTCGGGCGGGGACCCCCTTTTATGAATGAAAGCGAGAAAGTATTTATTCTGCCGCGCGCTTCTCTCTCTCTCGCTCTTCCTCTCTCCCACCCTCCCTCTCTCTCTCTCTCGTTCCTTTTCCAGATTATCACCATCGAGCGCTCGATACTTTATATTTCCTAATATAATTATTATAATAGACATTTAATGAAAGATTAGCACGGCAGATAATGTTTAATATAGATTCAAAGACGATAAACAAGAGAAGGAAGGGGGTCGAGGTGGAGAGAGAGCTTAGAGGTAAAGAGATTTAAAGCAAAAGGATGAATGAGCGGGAAGGCTAAACTGATATAAGAAGATAAAAAATGAAGGAGAGTAGGGGAGAGAAAATAAAATAGAGAGTGTTTGAAAGATAGCAAGAGAGAAAAAAGAGCAGGCGAGAAAGGGAGAGGGAGAGGGAGAAGAAAATAAAAATATAAATGTGCAGAACATGAGGGAGAGAGAGAGAGAGAGAGGGGTAGGAGTGGGTAAGAGGGAAAAAGGATGAGAGAGTTAGAGAGGTCCAGACATTGGTGGTCCAAAAGGCGCGCCGCGTGATCCGAATTGCCACGAGCTCACACGCGATTCTTCGTCTCTCTCTCCATCTCTCCATCTCTCTCTCTCTCTCTCTCTCTCGCTCATTCTCTTTTCGGCAGCTTCGAGTTTTGAGCGCGCGTAATCTTCTTCTTCTCTTCCTTCGCCGCAGTTTCGTCCTCGTCGCGCCTCTTGCCTATCTTACTGCACACATACGCTTCACTCTCTCTCTCTCTCTCTCTCGTTCCTTCGCACTTATCTTTTTTCTTTGTCGGACTACCGCTCGGATTGCGGATTTGCAAATAATGAGGTGGACCCGAGCGAGCGAGTGTGAATTCGGCACCTTTTGTCTAGCTTTTGTTTGTATTTACCACAGATTGTGTCCTGCCTCCCTCCTGTCTCAGTTCTCTGTCTCTCTCTGTCTCTGTCTGCCTCTCTCTCTCTCTCTCTCTCTCTCTCTCTTCATTCACATCGTTTTCCTCCCTTATTCTCTTTCCCTCCCCGCCCCCCTCTCCACGGGCGCTTCTCGCTCTTTCTTTGCGGGATTTCACGTTTTTATCTCTTTCAGGGCTTGTGCACGGCACTGGAAGGAGGAGGGGGGAGGGGTTTAGTTATAACTGCTCATTGACTGCGTGCAACAGCAAAGGCGAGAAGAGGAGGGAGAGAGAGGGGGAGAGAATAGCCTCGCGGCCAATCCATGTTCTCTCTCTCTCTCTCTCTCTCTCTCTCTCTCCCTCTGCAGTTTGAGCGGGCGTAGTGTGTGCGAGTGTGTGAGAATCGGCAGACGCCACCATCGCGCGAGAGCTGCAGCAGCTCAATTGATTCATTATGAGCTGTTGTAAGGGTGACGGCGAATCGCGGGTTGTTCTATTTATTATAAGTGCAGGCGAGCCCAAGAAAGAAAAAGGGTATACCCGCCGCAAAATTGTCAAAATCAATGGCGCGCGTATTGTTCTGCAGTTTGAAATTCATGCAGGCAAATGCAAATTTTTTACTATAATATTTGGCATATATGGTGCACAGAAAATTCAATATACTCCTAAGGTAATAACGGAAAAATAAATTTCCAATTCCATTTTGTTCGATGTCGCGGCGCAGCTACAACGAAAAATTATGATACGAATATATACGAAATTCCCGTAACACACGTTTGGAATCAACGTATTAAATGTAAGCGCAAATTGACGCAGAAAGAAGAGAAAGAGACGTAAAATATAAAATGCGACAGATCAGCAGTAACACGTAGATGAAATATAAGCTATAAGGAATGACGTAAGACGAAAGCGAACGAGAGGAAGGCGAGTTGAATGGAAGAGAGCTGCTGGGTCGCGGGAATCGGCTTGATTAAGAAAAGATCGATTGGCTTGGGAGTTGCGGACGAAGAAACGCAACTGTTGGGGCCGTCGTACAAATTGCGGACTGGGCTAATTCTAAAGGCTATACGCGGTATTTAAAGAGTCAGAGGAGAACTGAAATCAGCTCCTTCTAGAGCACCGACGCTTCTTTCTTCTTCTTTCTACGCAGCTTGGCTTAAGTATTGTCCCGCTATACGTATCGTTTCGGATCTTTCTCGGTCCCTGTGTTTAGTCGACGAAACATTCTTAATTATTTCTTACGGATTATTAACCGGATACTTATTGTCACTTGTGTTTTTTTAGACTAGTTTATGAATTATTTCGATAGTACTTTGTTGCACTAAAAATATTAGCTGAAAGAAGAATTACTTCAAGAATTCAACACATTTTTATTGAAATTTTTTCAAGTAATTATAAAAAATTTATCAGATGAGGATTTTAAGAAGGAATATGTGATGTTGACAAAGACAGATCCTTTCTCTGGCGTTTAATCCTTGCAGAATCTTGTGAATCAGATGTTTCTAAACTCGGTATTAAATAAAACCGCTGTCGATCTATTGACCCTTAGCTTCCTCAAACTTAATTATTTGTTCCAATATATAATACGTTAAAAATATACAATATTAATAAATTCTTGGGTTATTTTTAAAAATCAAAATTTTAAAAATTACGTTAATATTATTTAAATAAATAAATAAATAAATAAATAATATGTGATATAATTCATAAATAAACTAATAATATTAACGTATTTTTTAAAATTTTGATTTTTAAAATTAACCCTAGAATTTATTATACAAGAATTTTAAAATTTATTTACTATTTTAAACTATTTTTAACATTTATATAGAGTGTGAAGAAATATTAGTGTCTATTATATCGAATATATCAACAAAATTTTAATAAAAATACTCTTTGTATACGAACTTCTATCTTTGTAAGTAATTGAAAGCTCTTTTAAATGGATATTGTAAATTTTTTGAACATTAATCTCGCAATATGAAAAACCTAAAAAATCGAACATCACAAAATCATTTTCGGCTATAAAACCAAATTGATGAATCTTATAAAAATTATTTTCGCCGTCCCACCAAAAAAAAAAAGAATAAAATGTATTTTTAAATTTGGAAATCGATATATCCACACACAAACAAAATTATTATCAAAAACTGTCAAATTTTGTTCTAATGATGTTAAAAAAATTTTATACGCATAGAAAAAAAATATTCTTTCATTAACACAAAGTTATGCTAAGGAAACATTAGCAATATGAAGTTTCATACGTGCGAATTGTATAGAGATATGAACAATATAAACAAACAGCATTAGATCAGATTCACGAGCCGTGGTGCATTCAGACGCATTCGTTGCCTATGACGCAGAAGAAAACACATTCGGTATAACAAAGCGCAGAGAGAGAGAGAGAGAGAGAGAGAGAGGAGAGAGATCGCAAGATGAGAAAAAAAGCAGGCAGAAGGAGTGAGATAGCAGATATAAGTTCCAAAGCGCCGCTATCCTCAAGCTCTCTCCCGCCCTTCTTTTATGGGTGACGCTCTTTGCATGTCGTTTTTGCATCGTCTATATCTCTTCCTTCTCTCCTCTTTCGCGCTCCCAGCGGTCTCTCACCTACACACACAAACAAACACACACACACACACAC